>JAOXNR010008516.1:0-32989 GCA_028571225.1 Parsonsia alboflavescens
TACTTATTACAAATCTTCACTTATTGTTAATTATATTAGAACATATATTTGGGCTTTATTACAATTAAACCCAACAGTTATTAAATTGAATCTTATGGGCACTCCTGGGATTGTTTATTAGTTAGGAATTAATTAATGTGCATTGTCATAATTAGTCTAAATGAGGAAAAATGGGTAAGTATAGGCATTCCTATTTTACTTTAATTATCTTATCTATTTGTGTATTTATTATTATTATTAGTGCCAATAATCAATTCTATAAGTTGGAACGAATACAATATCTTCTAGGTTTGAATCCTAGTAAACTCTTCTTTTTATTTTTTTATTAATTTGTTTTCTCTTAATTCAAATCCAATTCAAAATTCCGTTTTCATTTTATTTTATTGGTTTTTTATTTAATTGGTAATCAAAGAATTCAATTTTAGTAATCAAATTCTCTGTTGATGCAATACCTACTTCCTATATTACAATTAAATTTGATTTATATTTGGTTGGAAATCTTCGATGGAATCGACACTCATCAACTAATTTGACAATCGAACTTTTTGAATTTTACAAACTACTCATGAATCATGATAAGGTTAAATCCCTTTGAAAAATTTTGAATTGACAAAACTTACAGAGTTAAATGGTTAAATTGTTAAATACAAAAAACTAATTGATCAAGTTGACACATTTTAAAATTGAATGGTCAAATTGAAAAAGAAAATACAACTTCAGTGGAAGAATTGGAAGTTGCTTAATTCAAATTTGAGAGGAAATTAGAAGATAAAGATAAAGAGGAAAACTACTTCCTATTCTTATTAGGAAAATACTTCTTTTGTAATAGTTAATTTAGCTTTAGTATGTTAGTCTTCTATAAATAGGTTAGTTTTATAGACAATGAAATCATCTCATGTCTCGTAATTTTTATCCTCTATTTTTATTTTCAATCTTTTATCTCGTTTTGACATGATGATGAGTAGCTAAGCTATTTGTTCTAGGATTGTAATGGATTCTTAGTCAATTTATTTGGGTTAAATCTTATTTCCTCATATGCTGATTATGCCTTATTGATTTATTTGTTCATGTTATATTTGTTTTTTATTTGACAAAACCTTTAGAAATTGAAAGAGGACTCTGGGTTTATGAACAAATAACTCTTGCTAGAATTGACATGTGATAAGTTAATTTTATTTGTAATTAGGATGGACATATACCTAATTACCTTGGATAACATTGTGACTTGTTCTTTATCCACTCATTCTTTTTGCATTGGCATAGACATATAGTTTTTGTAATTGATTGGGTAAGTTCTTTAATTACTCGGAAGAGAATTAAAGGAATGTATGTGTCACGGTTAATCAATTTGCATAACTATAATATGTTGAAAAGGATCTTTCTCCCTTGAATTTGTTTTTGATGAAATTCTAATCATAGGCATTTTACCTATTAAACTTTTCTAAATTATTTCTTTTGCTTTTTAAATCTTAAAAATTGAACCTTTAAGATTCCTTCGACTTGGAAGAAAGTTATTTGTTAGTGATTGGTACTTGTTTTTATTCATAAACTCTCTATGGAACGATACTCATTTGATCACTTTATTACTTGTTAACGACACGTATACGTGCATGTTCAAATTGGCTGACAAGTTTTTGGCTCTATTGTAGGGGAATTTTTATTTAAATAGGTGCTAACATTGACGTTTCAATACTATTCCAACATCAAATCTTTCTAATTCTTCTTTTTCTTTATTTTTCAGAATATCCTGGATAGATACGCACTTCGAAGTAAAAAATTAGAATTGCTGCCTTTAGATTTGGAGATCAACAAAACTCTGAGAAAACTGAAAAAGGATGCCCAAAAGGAAGAAAACAACATGGCTGACCAAGGAAATGAATATAAATCTATCTTGGATTATACCACACCACACATTGATCCCTTAAAGTTGAGCATCAATGCACCAACCATAGCAGCTGACAACTTTGAAATCAAGCCCACAATGATCCAGATGATGGAGAACCATCAATTCTATGGTGATGATAAGGAGGATCCCACAAAGCATGTCAAAACTTTCATGAAGTTGACAGGGACATTCAAGTTCAACAATGGGTTACATCTCTTTTCTTTTTCATTAGCTGGAAAGGATGCAGATTGGTCAGATGGTTTACCTGATGAATCTATTACTACTTGGGATGTGTTGATGAATTTTTTTTTCTCCCTAGTTTTTCCCACCTGCTAAAACTACATAATTAAGAAACGAAATCCATAATTTTAAGCAGCAATCACAAGAATCTTTGTACGATGCCTGGGAACACTTTAAGTCAATGCTGAAAAAGTGTCCTCATCATGAGGTTCCCGAATGGTTACAATTGGAAAGTTTCTTTAAAGGTCTAACTCAGATAGACAAGAAGTTGCTTAATGCAGCTACCAATGGGAATATATTGATTAGAGATACTACGGATGCATTGAAGATCGTTGAAGATGCAGCCTCAGGAGACCAACTATGGCACACAGATGAAAGCTCAACCTAAATTGCAGGTATGTTGGAAGTTGAAGTTGTTACCGAGATAGTAGCTGAATAGTAGCCCTACAAAAGGAAGTGGTAGACAGAAAAAGTAACGCTTTAGGTTCCTCTAACCCTTCTCATATTTTAGGAGTTTATGAAATCTGTTGTGATAATCGTAATAGTTTCCAATGTCCTAATAATTCTAAAGGAGTTAATTTTGTGGGAAATAGGCAAAATAATCCTTATTCTCACACATATAATCCTGGTTGGCAAAGTCATCCTATTTTTTCTTGGAGAAACAATTCTGATAATTGTTTTCAACCAAGACAAGATACCCCTCCAACATTTCAAAGACATGAGCAACAAGTACAAGAACAACCAGTGGCAAAGAAGGCAGGTATGGAGGATTTGTACAGCAATATATGATATCATCTGAGGCACGCTTGAAGGCTCTAGAACAACATGGGTCATCTTGTTCAAGCATTGCAAAACAGACCACTAGGTGATCTTCCTTCAAATACTCAACCTCCTTCTAGTTGTAATGCTATTACTTTAGGGACAGGTAAAACAATTCCAATTGGAGATCTGGAGTTGAAAGATAATGATACATCTATGGATAAAAAGGGACAAATTCAAGTTGAGGAAGAAGTTGAAAAAGGTGCCAATTGCTAAAAGATCATCAAAAGGAAGAGCTCAATCCCTAATATCCGCCTCCACCAGTCCCTCAAAGGTTGCAAAAGCAAAAGAAGGACAAGCAATTTGAGAAGTTTCTACAGATATTTAAGAAACCTTCAATTAACATTCCTTTTATAGAAGTTTTGGAACAGATGCCTAGCTATGCGAAGTTCATGAAGGACATTCTCTCCAAAAGGAGAAGGCTAGGCGGTTATGAAACAATGGCACTCACGGAGGAATGTAGTGCAATCATTCAATGGAAGATTCCACCAAAGCTTAAGGACCCAGGGAGTTTTACTATTCCTATTGCTATTAGTTCTCCATTTTCTAGTAAAGCTCTTTGTGATTTCGGTGCAAGTATTAACCTCATGCCTTTGTCTATTGCTAAGAAGATAGGTTTGGGAGAAATCAAGCCCACATCAATCATTTTACAAATGGCAGATCAAACATGGAATTATCCAAAAAGAGTGATTGAAGACATTTTTATCAAGGTAGATAAGCTTATTTTCCCTACAGATTTCATTATTCTTGACATGGAGGAGGATAAAGATGTCCCAATAATTTTGGGAAGACCTTTCTTAGCTACCAGAAGAACGTTAATTGATGTTCAAGTAGGTGAGTTCACTATGAGGGTGAATGATCAACAGGTAACCTTTAATATCTATTCTTTTTTGAAACAACATGATAACTATGAAAGTTGTTGTTATGTTAATTCTTTGGATAAGGTTATCCATGAATCTATTGAGAATACTTACCCTGTGAATTCTTTGGAAGCCATTTCCAAAAATGAAAAGGTCAATGAGGAATTTAAAGATATTGCTAGGAAATCAACATAGTTTGAATCAATAGGACCTCAACTTGGGCACAAAGAATTTAAAGACATCACTTGAGAATAAATGAGGTCGAGCCAACAACATTAAACAAAAGCACTTCTTGGGAGGCAACTCGAGGTAAGTGTTTAATTTTTAGATTGGTTTTTCCATAATTAATAAAGTTTTTCCTCTTTGATTCACAGGAAAGGAAAAGGATGAGTTTAGGTTTAAAAAAAGAAAAAAAAAAATCTTCATTCAACTAGCTCCAGTGACACAACCAGTCACTGGACCGATAATACTCTAAACAAGGCGGCAATAACATTGGCGGTTCACCGGCGCCTGTGGCCACGCTGGTAATTCTCTGGAAACCACACCCATCTTGAAGCCACCTCACCAGGCACTCGCATGTTCATCAGGTTCATTTCACCGGCGCCTGTGGCCACCTAGGTTGTTTTCTGGAAAGCCATCATTGTTATTTTTTCACAGGCTCATTCACCCGACGCTGGTTAAAAATTTTTAACAAGTAAATCTGAATTTTTTTTTAATCCTTAAAACCCATTCTTTTCTCTTTCTTTCATTTTCTCCTATTTCTCTATCTCATTCCTTCTTTCCTAGTAACCAGTCACAACACTCCTTTCTAGTTCTTTAAATTCTTCTTCCAAATTTCTCTCTTTTCACCAAAAATTTCTCTCAAATATTCCATCTACACATAAACCCCCTCCATCAACAACCAAATTCCTCCTTCTCATCTACAAATGAAATTTCTATATTCACACCCAGACCATAAACTCCCCAAACAAAATTTACTGTCACCTATCAAATTCATTGGTGAATCAAAACTGGCATCATCATAGGATCATTGGTATTGTATTTCTCTACCTTTTTCTATAGTTTTTCTACTGTAATTTTTTCAAATTGAAATTGGGGATCTAGGGTTGTGAATTTCTAATTGATTTGGATTTGTGAATTTGTATGTGATTTCAAAAACACTTATTAACATAAGTGTGGGGAGGTTTCTTATTTTCATATGTGCTTGAAGTTGTTGATTCATGAATTTCAATTGTTACATTATTTCATATTGATATTGAAAATTCATTGTTGCGCTTGTCATTACTAGATTCATCTTAAAGTTCATGATTCATTGTTGCGTTGTAATTATTGGATTGGTAATGAAGTTTCTTGTTGTCTGATATCCTTGTTTTCTAACACATGTTTTTGAAGCTTTTGATGCCTCTCATTTAATTACTGAAAGCTAGAATTACATAAAAGTAGTAGGAGAGGACATTATGAAGAATTCATTGCCTTTCAACAGGAAATCACCTCTTGTTTGGATTAGTATGAGGAAATTCTTCGCAACCTTCAAAAACACTAACTTATTCTCTTAGTCATTTGTTTTTTTGTTTTATTATTTTTTGTATATATGTTGTTTTGTTTCGTTACATTGAGGACAATGCAACCCTTCAAGTGTGGGGATGGGTTGTTTTTCATGTTTTTTTGTATTAGGTAGTTAGTTTTAATTACGTTATATGTTAATGTTTTTGGGCTATGATATATGAAAGTATGATTGAGTTGAGAATGATGAGAGATTTCTTGACTTGAATTTTTGCAAAATTTTCAAGTTTCTACCCCTTCTTTTTGCAAAAGCATGAAGTTTAAATTATAAGTGAAGACATTGATGCTTAGTTGATTTGACATGACTATCAAACTGTTTTTATAAACTTCTCTTTTGAATGGTTTTTGTTTTGAGTTTACTATGGTATGAAAGAGCAGTTTTGGTCATTGTTGCACACTAGAACTTTGTTTTCTTACATGTTTGAGGCGAAATTCATGATTTTGGTTAACTCGAGGATGACATAAGACATTTTTTTATCCGTTTGAGCCTTTTCTCCTCCTACCTTGTTCATTATATCCCTTGGTCCAATTTTGAGCCTCTATGATAATGGTTTTAACCATTCTAATTTTCTTTGATGTTAGCCTCATTTAATAACTTTTCTACCTTTGAAATATCTTTTCAAGAAAGTAAAAAGCCCATATTTGATGAAAAGATAATAAATGTTTGTTGTTAGATGAAAAGTATTGACAGCGGTTATAGTTGGAGTTGGGATATGTTTATTAAAAAGGAGAATGATTGTCAATGGCCTAATAAAAAAAATTGAATGTTGATGAAAGTACTAAAAAAATTGAATGAAAAAAAAAAGGGAAAGAGAGAGGAAACTAGAAGTGTTGAATAAAGGTGATATAAGAACAAAGTTCTTATTGAAGGGATGTGTTATAATTGTTGATGAAGGAGATTGATATACGGTTGTTTTGTTCAAAAGAAAGATTGTGGGCATTTATGTATTATAACTTTCTTTATATTTTTGTTATATCCTTATCCTTCGTTTGATAGCCAATCCCTAGCCTAACATGTCAAGCCTAAAGTCCTATTTGACTCTAGTAGACCAATTTCAATTCATTAGTGGAGAGTGTGTTAGTTTACAAGCTTATCGTAGTGAATTTTCAATGACTAGATTTGTTTATTGATTACATAGGAACTCTTAACTGTTTTCTCATTTTGCCATTGACATATGAGAGACTTGATTTTCTAAAATTTTGAAGCATAAAAGGTTTTATATGGTCATGTTGAGTTGATCAAGTCATTGTATTGAATCTTGATTGACAGACTTATGACACACGCACTTGTTCTGGGGAAGAGATTTGTGAAATTGTGGGATTTGGGTCTTAAATGTTTTGATCCTTAGCTACTTTGATATTTTTATTCTTATATCATTACTTGTAAAATGAGGCTGTTTGTTTGAAGAAGTCATTGTTGAATTTGAAAGGTTTTTGTAAAAGGTCATTTTATTGAGAAGATTTCAAGTTGTTTTTCTTTCCTTTATTTTAATTTGCTCGAGGGCAAGTGAAGTTTAAGTGTGGGAATGTTTGATAAGGCAATAAAATAACTAGTTGTATATGATTTTTAATTAATTATTTATTGATAATTCTAGTTATTTTATGCCAAATTGTGGAATATTTTACTCTCATATTTATTCCTTTGATTGCAGGAATTTTTATGAAAAGGGATTGAAGAAGGGAAAAATCGGAAAAGAAGAAGAAAGGAGAATACTATTTCAAGAAGGAGACTATTTGGAGGAATTAGAAGTCAAGAAGGAGAAGAATTGGAAGTTTCTTAATTCAAATTCAGGAAGAAATTAAAAGACAAAGTCAAAGAGGAAAACTATATCCTATTCTTATTAGGAAAATACTTCTTTTGTAATAGTTAGTTTAGTTTTAGTAGCTTAGTCTTCTATAAATAGGCTAGTTTTATTACGACTTGTTCTTTATCTACTCATTCTTTTTGCATTGGCATAGACATATAGTTTTTGTAATTGATCGAGTATGTTCTTTAAATGCTTGAAAGAGAATTGAAGGAATTCATGTGTCACGATTAATCAATTTGCATAACTATTATATGTTGAAAAGGATTTTTTTCACTTGAATTTGTCTCTGATGAAATTGTAATCCCAGGCTTTTTATCCATTAAACTTTTCTAAATTATTTCTGTTGCTTTGTTTTAAATCTTAAAAACTCAACCTTTTTGATTCCTTTGACATGGAAGAAAGTTTTTTAGTCATTGGTACTTGTTTTTATTCATAAACTCTCTGTGGAACGATACTTGTCTAATCACTTTATTACTTGTTATCGATACGTATACTTGCATGTGCAAATTGACTTACATCAGGCTCCCCTTCCTTCCCTTCTTCGAACCATCCATTATCAACCCATTTGACACACTTATTGACGGTGCGGCAAGAACACTGATCACCGGTCCGGATGGTTTTCTTCGCCACTTCCTGTTGCTGCCACTGATCACCCCATTGTTGTCAACACAATATTCCAGGTAGGTTTTCTTCACACTTGAACTTTGATTTTGTTAGACTGCTAAGCTTATTTGTGTCGAATATGCTAGTATGTTAAGCTTTGTTAGTTGGGGAAATGCGAAGCATGATTTACAGTGTTAGCTTATTGACATTGTATTTTTGTTTCTTGAAAGCATGACTTTGATTTGAAAGCTTAAAATGTATCGAAAGCATGTGTTGTTTAACTTCGATTTTGTAGTTGTTGAAAGCATGGATTAAATTGCTTTGTGTTGTGCATATTTGTGATTGAAAATGGAATGAAATAAGAACCAAAATGTAGTTGATAAGTCTCAAATTGTTTTGGGCGAGGATTGAAATCCCAATATTGTGTTCCGAAATCCTAATATTGTGTTCCAAAATGGCATCTCCAAGTTCCGAAATCATAACCAAGTTCGAAATGTTTTCAGCTAAGTCTCCAATATATTTGGTGTGTGTGTGTTCCGAAATCCCATCACCAAGTTCCCAAATCACATCACTAAGGTCCGAAATTCCTTAAATAATGTCCAAAATGATCTCAGCTAAGTCTCGAATAGTTTTTGTTGTGTTTCGAAATCCTATCACCAAGGTCTGAAATTTCATCAAAATTCAAAATATTTTCCTCTTTCAATTTCAATTTCTATGATCCGAAATATCAAAATCAAGTTTTGAAATATAGTACTTCAAACCTCTCAAAGGTCCGAAATATCACAAATTTAATTTTTGACCATTATATTCATTAAGGTCCGAAATTATATCACCAAGATCCAAAATTATATCATAGGGGTCTGAAATTATATCACCAAGATCCGAAATAATTTTAAAATCTTTTTTTTTACCAATTCAATTTTTGAGACCGTTTTATTTTTTAAGGTCCAAAATCTTATCACCAAGGACTGAAATAGATTAAAAATCTTTTTATTTATTCTTTTAGTATAATTTATTTAATTTTGATAACAAATTAAAAAATAAGTTGTGAACCCAAATTTTTACTTATTTTCAATCTATATAAATAAATATATTTTAGTTTTTTGTAAATCTTATTATTATTATTAATTAGAAAGTGATAATTAATATTTTCAACATTATGATTTATAGTTAATGCTTTTTTATAAATAAATACATTGTACTAATTAATACATTATATTAATTATATTAAAAAGCCTTTTTTAGTTTGTAGCTTCATTTATTTAAATTAAGCAATACCCATTTGGGTAAATATTTACAAATTTTTTGAACTAATAAATAAGAGATGAGTGTTCTCCAAAAAATGATACTTTAAAATTTAAATAATACTTGATGCAATAACTTTTTTTCCCATCTTTCTCAGTACAATTTTTCTAATCGGGATATATATCAAAATATATTTTAGCTTATTTACAATGAGTATTTTGGAGCATAATTTATTTATTGTAGTCCTAAAAGAAAGCAAGTTTAATGTGATGATAATTTTTCTAATCAACTGTTTCCTTTGTTATGTTATTGTAAAAATATGGACCTCACCCATCGTACCTATCAACTCCGTCATGATCCTGTTGTTCCTGCTGAGAACACACTTAGTGCACACTCGAAGTATTTTATCGTGACCCAAACAGTTGATCTGCTATGGTGCCATGGGGAGGCAGTAGACCGTTTTAGTTAGGGGCCCTTTGGATACATGGTAGATCTTCCCCAGTACCATGGAGCCCAGCACTGTGTTGCATATATTGAGACAGGAGGTGATTCTGGAGAGTGTGCACCCCAACAAGATATGGTTCTTCATAGGAAGCCAATTACATCGACTACGCCTTCAAGAGTACGTTCTACCTACCGGTCTAAGTTATGGGATAGTAGACCGGCACACTACGGAGAGGCCAGTGATGGCCACCTCTGCTTTTGTTCAATTGATGGGGATCGATTCAGTTACTCCGGATGCAATCTTGGTGACGTGGCAGGCCATGGCAATAGGAGAGTTGCTAGTTGATGATGCCCTTAGATTGGCACTTAGATTGGCATATGGCATCGTCATTGGTCATTGGATACTCACTCGTAAGCCATCTAAAGCCATCCCCTTTTATGTATGGGGGATTTTAGATAATATGGACGTTGCAGAGTCATTCCACTAGGGACCGATTGGGTAGATCATGATGATGCACTCGCATCGGCTGGCAATTAGAGAGGAGTACGTCCGAAGGAAACACTGGTATGCCAATTGTTAGGTCTTTCTCATAGTTTTAATATTATTTTTTACATTCATATAACAATGATCTTTTTTTAAAAATCTCTAAGTACTTATTTGAATTTTTTTTTAATCTTATATTTAATTAGAAAATTTTTGTACGATCACTTCCCATCCCCGGGTCCTCACCAATGTAGGGATGCCCAAGATGCAGTTAGACTTGGCACTTCCTATGTGGGCCCACGATGCCCGAGTTCCCTTGGCCATAGACGGCCCCAGCTTGACCCCTCAGTTGACTGGGGTCAACTGCTTACTGTTGTAAGCGAATATATTTTGTCCTTTCATTTTTGAGTTAGATAATGTTACTAAATAAAATTGCTAATTACAAGCCCATGCTACCCCCCCGTACATCAAGCCTGATCAGGCGGAGCGGCAGAAATTTTACTTGACATATTTCGCCAGCCTCCCCCTTATTGCATTGACTTGGTGGATTAGTTATCAGCCTAACTCATTTTTTGAGGCGGGCGGACAAGGATTATCGGTTCAGCTGATCAAGGAGGTTAGAATAATCATAATTTCCAATGATTAAGTTAATTTTATATAATGCTAAATATTAAGATTATAATTACTTTACTTTCCATTTATTTTTTTAGATCCCACGTCCTGATAGAGATCCAATTGTGGAGAAGATTGATGGAGATCTTCCTATCAGTCCGACAAGATCCAAGACGATCCGACAGAGGGTATGTATGTCTTCTCATTTTATGTTATTGTAATACATTAGTTGATGTTATAGAATGTTATTCTAAATACTTTATCATGTTTTTCTTTTTTTTTTATTAGGTTCGAAGTCCACATTTCAAGGCCACTGAGCAAAGTCATCCGGCTGAGAAAAGACGATGAGCAGGCAGCCATGTCCTAGCCCAACTTGACAGGAGAGGAGTGGATGTCAAGTATGTATCTCTTCCCATTTAAATAAAATGCTTGTCATTATATTATAAAATTTAACTATTTTTAAATTATAGTCTCTTACGAGGGCCGATGATCTTGTGACCATTGTCGATGACTTATTGCACCAGTATGAGGACTGGGCCCAGGTTCAATTGGTCAAGTATGAGAGATGGGCCATCGAGAGGTATAATGTGTTCCCGGAGCTGCTCATTTAGATCAAGCATCGCCTCGATATGTTGGAGAGGGATGATAGTCATGGAGATGATCCAGCACTGCAAGATTCCCCTTCTTGGGAACCTATCTTCACCTATCCGGAGGGGGTTATGCACACCATCAACATGTTGGTATGGCTGCTAGCCACCTCTCTTCAGGCAACTCAAATGAATTAGCATGACATAAAATGTAATAGTGAGTCCATTTTCCCTATAAAATGAGTTGTAGAAATATTTAATTACATGCTTAGAAAAATAGAAGAAAAAAAAACTAGTCAATTTCGAGATTGACCAGCTGTATCTTCCTCGGTGAGGCACTAAAATTCACCATTGAGGTACGAAATTAACAAAGTATGGCATGAAATTGACCATCCGTGTCCCGAAATGGACCAAAACTTTTTATTTTGAAATTTCCTCATTTTTGCACGAAATGTCCTATGAGATCTGTAAGTTTACCTGGCAACAGCAATGGAATGTTTGCAAGGTTTTTCTTCCAGTTCCCATCTCCGACATCCACAGGTCTTTTGAACGATATCCACCACAACATTTGCTTCTTTTGGTGGATTTCCAATGACATATTCCTCCCTGTCCCAAATGGATGTCCGCAGCCTTTCTTGGTCAACCTCCACATTATTGTAGCTGCTGCTTCTCGATGTTTGTTGAACCAAGTCTGACACCTCTAAAAAACTCATGTGCAAATGTAATAGGCAACTTCCGAACTTCCTTGATCGCATGGTTGAAGGACTCCAGGTTATTACTTGTCATTTGGTTGTGGCGATTGTTTAGACAGTATGTACATGACCAACCCGAGCATCCTACCTCAACATCCAAACAACAATAAACTCCGGGGGTGCATTTATTGAATGTCTCCAAAATAGAAGTAATAAATCTTCTTATCATAGGCATATATGACATTTTTAAAAACAATTTTTGCACTTTTTTTTAAAGTTTTCCTTCAAATTTCGATATAAAAAAGCATGTGGAACCTCGAGATATATTCTCACTATTTGCAGTATGCCCTTGTGCCTATAAGATACAATAACCAAATCATCCTGCAATCCATATGCAGTTCGCAATCTTCTTAAAAACCACTATCATGAATCATTACCCTCATTCTCGCCAAACCCAAGTGCAAGGGGAAAAAGTTTGCCCATTTTCATCCACAAAGACTGTTGTATAAATTTTTCTCTCATACACACCTTTCAAGTGTATTGCATCTATGATAATTACGGGCCTCATGTACTTAAACCCCTCAATTGAAGGACCAAGTGCACAAAATGACCTCCGACACTTCTCATCTTGTGTACGTATGCTAGTCACTTTCCCCAGCATTACACTCTCCGATATGTGGAGGTGTGATGGTAGTTATCTATATAAGTCTTTTGGAGTTCCATAATCTATGTCTTTTGCACCCCATAAAGATCATCAAGCTTTAGTGTATCTAACCTTCACACCATAATTCCCCCACATGTCTTGAATCATATTTTTGTGGCTACGATTGACACCATAAGACCAATCGTTGCAGCACTTGGCTTTGATATACAAGTTGGATACAAGTGTGAGTCGGGAAAAACTTGTGAATCATCCAAATCTGGCATCCAACTCTACATTGTTCACGGATCTTTTTTATTCTTACATCCTGCCTTAAATGTTCTCTAATCTGAATGTACCACATGATATGGAAATCAGTTATCGAGTGAATATTGACCAACAACTGTTGTCAATTCATCCTTACTATTAAAGATTGCATCCTTTCCTATTGAACCCACAGGTGGAACTGTATCATCTTCAGAAAAATGCACCTCTTTGTTTTCATTCCAGATCATCTGTGTAAACTGAATAGAAGGGTCCAATATAAATTGCTTAAATAGAATCACCTATCTTATCCCATCGTCAAAGTTGTCGTCATCGTCATCATCCTCAACACTGCGGGTATGCTCTTCATTGTATCCATAATCATCAATTGTGCGAATATATCCAGATGTCCCAGCTTCATCATTTACATCAATAAATTCATCCCTTCCATGATCATTTGGACTGAAAGGAAAATTATTAAGAGTATCACCACCGATGCCACCCTCATAATTTCAGTGAATTTTGTTGACGTCCACAACTTTAGGAGTAGCTTCCCTCTTCAAATAGGCTGTGCTATATATGTCTTCAATGTCCATTAATTTAATACTTCCATCATAAAATTTAGAAGCAATTGAAATTTTTATGTCGAATTTGTTTAAATCAATCTTCATGTAGTTTTCCATAGTTCTCCTAAAATCTTCGTAGTTCACTTCAGATGGTATGACTACCGGATGCGACCCTTCCACTTAGAGAACCCTCGTGAGCAGCAATCCTAATGTAATCCATTTATGCAGACAACACAAAGAAATCTATTCAGAAAATGTCCAGTGAATAATAATAAATAAATAAAGGAGGGGAAGGAATCACGTAGGTTCGGAATGAACATTTTGGGGACCAAAATTACCATATCAAGGACCGGAATACCCCCTTCATGGTTCTGAATATTTAAACAAAAATGAAAAAAGAAAAGGGTGAACCACTCAAGAACCAAAATACCTCTTTCAAGGACTAGTTTTAAATAATAAAGGCATGGAATACCCCTTCAAGGTCCGAAATCCCCCTTTTAAGATCTAATTTGACCACTCCAGGCACGAAATTCCCTCCACGTGGATTGAAATCTCTGCAATCCCACTTTCCTTCCTTCATTGTCCTACTACTAAAAGTGGCACCATAAAAACAACACAAAACCAACAAACATAAGCTACCAAACACCAAAGAAACAAACCGAAAAATGTTCCTCTAAATACCACCTACCTTCGTCTTCTTGATTCTGGAAACAAAAATCACTAACTTAACGACTGAACACAAAAAAGGGTTGGGTTTTTTCCTTTCTCTCCAACAAGGGAATAGTTCTTAGAGCAGTTTTCTTAACTATGGACCGAAACATCTGATCAAATGAATGATGGTAGTTGTGGGGTCTTCAATTCATTTTTACAGCTTCTTAGGTTTGGTAGTTGTGTGTGTTGAATCGTGAGGGGTACGATAGTAAATACATGTTATAGGAGAATAAATGTTAAGTTTTGTTTTGTTTTGTTTTTTAAGGAAAAGTCAAAAAACGTATAGAATGAAAAGTTAGTTTTACATATGAGTAACATGTGAAATGTTGTGAAGATTTGGGTAAATAGAAAATAATTGTTCATGTTTTATACAATTTAATTGATTAAATTTATTGTTCTCTAAGAGGTAGGTTTAATTGATTAAATTAGGGATTTTATTTCTTGCTACAAGAAATAGATCTAGTTAAAGGATAGGAATTTGAGGACTAGGACAAATTCTAAAATCAACTACTTAATCATATTATTAATGATTTTCTACATAAAGCATGATTTATGAATTGTTTTTGTTAACTACTTTCTTGATTGATAACTCCTATCTTTGGATTATTTTCTTTTAATCTTCTCCTTTTAAGTTGTAGATTTTTAATACTTCAATTCTATTTCCCAAACTTGGTTCATTAGTAGGTTTGTACTTAGAACCAATGCCCTGCAAGATCGACCCTTATTTGCCCTTGACATATGTTAGGAAAAGTTAGGTATTAATTTATTTGTGTTAAATAAGAATTTACGAACTAGAATTACTAACTAAAAAATTACTTCCTGAGGGGTAGGATTGTTAACTGTGGGAGCGATCTACTCGATCCTTGCTGCAGTTAATAGATGCATTGATCTATTATTTGAAAAATGATTGAGACATGAATAAAAATATAAATTAAATAAAATACAAAATCCTAATTGAATAAGAATTTACGAACTAGAATTAATGGAATTTGCGAACTATTATTACCCGGGTTATAGAATTGGTGACTATAGGATCTGCCGGAAGGGGGTGGCCAGTGTCTGGACCAACATATCAAATTGGTAACCACCTCCGGACTGGTGAAGTCAGGCTCCTAAGAAGGGGAATAGTGCAGTGATGGATCATCTTCACGACTGTCATCCCTCTCCAACATATCAAGGCGACGCTCCATTTGAGTGAGCAACTTTAGGACCACACTATACCTCTAGATGGCCCATCTCTCGTACTTGGCCAATTGACCTTGGGTCTGGTCCTCATGTTGGTGCAATAAGGCATCGACCCTGGTCATCAGAAAATCGGCCTTCGTAGAAGACTATAATTTAAAACTAGGTAAATTTCTTATTATATTGACATGCGTTTTATTTAAATAGGAAGAGATACATGACTGACATTCACTCCTCTCCTGTCGAGTTGGGCAGGGATATGGTTGTCTGCTCAACCTCTCCTCAGCCGGATGTCCCTACTTAGCGGGCTTGATATGCTGACTTCAAACCGAGTAAAAAAACCAAAAAAAAAAAAGACCATGAGAAAGTAATTAGAATAACATTCTATAGAATCGACTAAGGTATTATAATAACATAAAATAAGAAAAGATACATATCCATTACTGAATTGTCACAGATCTTGTCGAACTGATAGAAAGATCTCCATCAATCCGCTCATTAGCCTGATCTCCATCAGGACGTGGGATCTAAAAAAGAAAGGAACGTAAAGTAATTATAATCTTAATATTTAGCATGGTATAAAATTAACTTAATCAATGGAAATTATGATTAAACCTCCTTGATCGGCGGAACTAGCTATCCTTATCGGCCCGCCTCCAAAAATGAGTTGGGCTGATAATTACCCCATCAAGTCAATGCAATATGAGGGAGGCGGGTGAAATTTGTCCAGTAAAACATTGCCGCTCTACCTGATCCGGCTCAATGTAAAGGGAGGTAGCATGCACCTGTAATTAGCAATTTTATTTAGTAACATTATCTAACTCAAAAATGAAAGTGAAAGGACAAAAAATATTCACTTACAACAGTAAGTAGTAGATCCCAGTCAACCGAGGGGTCATCTGAGGCCATGGCACCTTTTGGCATCGTGGACCCACATATTAAGTGCCATGTCTACTTGCATCCTAGGAGTCCCTATATAGGTGAGGACGCATGGATGGGAAGTGATCGTACAACACCACTAATTAAATATAAGATTAAAAAAAATTCAAATAAGTATTTAGAGATTCTAAAAATACGAATGTAAATAATAATATTAAAACTTACCGGTAACAATCAATAGTTGGCGTACAAGTGTTGACGTTCTCCTCTTCAATTGCTTGCCGATACAAGTGCATCATCATGGTCCACCTAATCTAGGGAATGACTTTGTAGCCTTTAGATTATCTAACATCCTCCATACATAAAAGGGGATGGTTGCAGATGGCTCACAGGTGAGTATCCAATGATCTATGATGATGCCATATGCTAGTCTAAGGGCATCATCAACTGACTGCTCTCCCACTGCCATGGCCTGCCACGTCGCCAAGACCGCATCCAGAGTAATCGGATCGACCCCCATCAATTCAGTGAAAGCAGAGGTGGCCGTCATTGACCTCTCAATAGTGTATCGATCTACTCTCCCATACATAGACCAGTAAGTAAAGCAGACTCCTGAAGGCCTAGGTAGTGTAACTGGCTTCATATGAAGAATTACATCTCGTCTAACTGCATACCCTCAAGAATCACCTCCCTTTTCAATATATGCAATGCAGCCCTGACGTAATAGGCTCCATGGTATTGCGAAAGATCCACCATGTATCTGAAGGGGCCCCTGCTAAAACGGTCTAGATGCCAAAGCAAATCAACTATCTGGGTCAAGATAAAACACTTCGCGTGTGCACTAAGAGTGTTCCCGACAAGCACAACGAGATCACAACGGAGCTGGTAGGTACGATGGGTGGGGTCCATAACTTCACAATAATAGAACAAAGGAAATAGTTAATTAGAAAAATTATCATCAAACTAAACTCGCTTTTCTTAGAACTGCAATAAATAAATTATCCTCCAAAATATTCGTTGTAAATAAGTTAAAATATATTTTGAGATATCCTAATTAGAAAAATTGTATTGAGAAAGAAGGGGGAAAAAAAAAAAGGGTTATCGCATCTAGTATTATTTAAATTTTTTAATTTTTTTTTTTTTGAGAACACCTATCTCTTATTTATTAGTTCAAAAAATTTGTAAATCTTTACCCAAATGGGTAATGATAATATAAATAAATTAAGTCACAAACTAATAAAAGGATTTTTAATATAAATAATATAATATATTTATCAGTACAATGTATTTAGAAAAAAAAACATTCACTCTAAAATATAAATTTGAAAATATTAATTATCACTTTCGAATTAATAATAATAATAATAAGATTAACAAAAAATTAAAATATATTTATTTATATAGATTGAAAATATGTAAAAATTTGGGTTCTCAACTTATTGTTAAATTTGTTATCAAAATTAAATAAATTATGCTAAAAGAATAATAATAAAAAAAATATTTCTAACCTATTTCAGACCTTGGTGATAAGATTTCGGACCTTCAAAAATAAAACGGTCTCAAAATTGAATTGGCAAAAAAATAAGGTGTCGAAATTATTTCGGACCTTGGTGATGTTATTTTGGACCTTGGTGAATACAAGAGTCAAAAATTAAATTAGTGAGAATTTGTGATATTTCGGACCTTGAATTACATTTTAGACCTTAGAGAGGTTCAAAGTACTATATTTCGAAACTTGATTTTGATATTTCAAATCTTAGAAACTAAAATTACAAGAGGAAAAAATTCCCAATTTTGATGAAATTTCGGACCTTGCTGATGGGATTTCGGAACACAACCAAAACTATTCAAGACTTAGCTGAGATTATTTTGGAACTTATTTAAAGGATTTTGGACCTTAGTGATATGATTTTGGAACTTGGCAATGGGATTTCGAATCACACATAACCAAATATATTCGAGACTTAGTTGAGAACATTTCGACCTTGGTTATGATTTCGAAACTTGGAGATGCCATTTCGGAACACACTACAAGATTTTGGTCGTCACCCAAAATGATTTGAGACTTGCTGACTACTTTTCAGTTCTTATTTCATTCCATTTTTAAACCAAATATTCAATCTCAAATATGCACAACCCAACACAGTTTAATCCATGCTTTCAACAACTACAAAATCGAAGTTAAACGCATTTGCTTTCGGTACATTTCAAGCTTTCAAATCAAAATCATGCTTTCAAGAAACAAAAATACAATGCCAATAAGCTAACACTGTAAATCATGCTTCGCATTTCCCCAACTAACAAAGCTTAACATTCTAGCATATTCGACATAAATAAGCTTGACAATCTAAAAAAATCAAAGTTCAACTGTGAGGAAAACCTACCTGGAATGTTGTGTTGACAATGACTGGGTGATCAGTGGCAACAGCGGGAAGTGGTGAAGAAAACCTTCCAGACCGACAATCAGTGTTCCTCCTGCACCATTGATAAGTGTTTCGAATGGGTCGGTAATGGATGGTTCAAAGAAGGGAAGGAAGGGGAGCTTGACAATGGAAGGGATTGAAGAAGGGATGGGAATTCAATGAAGGAGAAGGGAAGGAGGAGTAGGGTCTTGAAAATGGGAAGGGGAAAGGTCTTGGATCCCCCTTAATCTTGAGTTAGGTAATGAGCCACGAGAAGGGAAAGGGCATAATTTTCCATTTGTGGGTTGTTTGTATTGGTAGAAAATGTTAAAAGTTTAATTTGGGTATAGAGTGAAATTGAAGTGATCCAAATGGGTGGAAATGAAATGCTTTTAGAAATTGGATAAAAGTAGAATACCCATTTCAAATTGGGTATATTTGGAAATCTCTTCCTTTTTTTTTCTCTAGAATTTCTTAATTTGAAGGGGATGCACCAAACAAGTCCCTGCTTATGTTCGGTTCGGTGTTTCACAGCATTGAGTGAAGGGAAGGCCACAAACAGACCTCCTTCAGGCATCCATAGGAGTGAGTCTAGAGAGGCTACTGACATTACCTTTTTCGAGTCTTAGACAAAAGATGAACATCTGAATCTCTTGTTTGCAGTCACCAGCAAAAATCTACAACCTTTTCCTCTACTTCGTCACACGATCGTCCGTCTCCAATGTACGTCTCATGAACAAAGCAACGGGAATAAACACGATTGAATTGGTAGTTTCAATTGTGAATATGGTTTTTCTCATTTTTAGGTTTCTTTGAACTCTCGGTTTTTCTCTCTTTCTACACTGATGCTTTGACAGAAAAAGACTGCTATAAAAAATGGTATTCAATCTAAAAAACCCTAGAAGACTTCGTGATAAGAAGTCTTCTGGATAAATCAATCTCGTTTTGAATTCTAATTTGAATTAAAAAATGAGAAGCCTATCAGAGAGTAACTGAATTATAATTTCGTCCAGATTCAATGAACTTGGAAAAATACAATCCAGTCACATAATTAACTCTTAATTATATTTTAGGTTAAATCCTATTCATGAATAAGCTAAACAACATTACCTAATTACATTTAGGTCCCAAGAGATACTATCCATATTGATGTTCTAAATGTGTGACCCAATAGCTCCTTTAAAAATAGCATTTGACATAAACGATATTTAATATCATGTATAATATGCGGTGTCTAGCAACACATTATTGCAATCTAATTAACGAGAATGTCGGTAACAAGACAAAAACTTCCATGATAAAAAAATAACATGTCTTAATCTCTTTGTCTTGGAAGTCATAATTGAACATGAGTCATGGAACCTATCATACTCGTAAAGATCAATATCTCAATTCTTAGCCCCAAGAAGATTAACTAAACCGAATAAGATAAATATCTCATATCTACTTATTCGAGCATGGCCATGCATTTCATAATCTTACTCAACCAAGAATGCTAAACATCACCCTCTTGTTATGTAAGACGGATAAATCCTATCTTGACCATTCAACATTCCATGGCACAAATTAGGACATACTTAATACATGCCTTATTGTCCACTCAGTTAAGAGTGACATTTGACAATATCAAATTATGCAATCTTTCAAGTAGGAATCTCTTATGATCTCAAGTCAAAAGATGAGACATAATTATCATAATGAAATCACTCATGACACTCATATAACAATCCATGAAATGATTTCATGACACGTCAATCCAGTACATGATACTCCACGTGTAATTATGTGATGATTTGATATCTCATATCCATAACGGCTATCATCAATCAGCACATACTAGTCTTAGCATGTTATTGATATCCTAATCTCAATAACACTCAATTAGGGACATTTCAAGAATAGAAATAAACTATTCTAAGGACATTATATAATTTATTTAATGAAACGCAGATATAAAAGTAAATTATACAATGATATAAATAGCATCATGATACAAAATAGCATATGTTCTTAGGGCATATCCAACATTGAGAACTTTGGTAATTGAAGATTTTGACTGGTTAGGTAGTCTTCACTCCCTTGAAGAGCTAAGATTGAGTGAATGCAATTCTCTTGTTAATTCTCCATTCTATAAGTGATGCAAGGCCTTTCCAATTTGAAAGTCTTGTATATATTTTGTTGTCTTACTTTTGAGCAAGGGTGCGAGAAAGGAAAGGGTGAAGAATGGCTTAAAATTGCCCATATTCCCCAAATTAGTATCTGTGCATGACCTTAATTAAAGCTTTATGAAATTGATTTAGAATTTTGTGTATCATTTCTTAACACTCTTCTCTATCATTACAGTCTCGATTTCTCTTTTCAATTATAAATGCTCATCGGTGTGGTATCTTATTACTTTATGAAATATATGCAGTATCCATCTTGATTTTTTTTTCTCTTTTCTCCACGTCTGTTTGAATAGGTTTTGAGGAGGTGGAACAAGCAACGTAACCACTGAAGTCGTATTTTCTTTTTCAGTTTGATCATTCAATTTTAAAATTTGTTAACTTGATCAATTAGTTTCGTGTATTTAATAATTTAACCATTTAACTTCGTAAGTTTTGTCAATTTAACCATTTAATTTTGTCAAACTTTTCATAGGGATTTAACCTTATCATGATTCATGAGTAGTTTGTCAAATTTGAAATTTTCAATTGTCAAATTAGTTAATGAGTGTCAATTGCACCAAAGATTTCCTACCAAATATAAATCAAATTGAATTGTAATATAGGAAGTAGGTATCGTATCAACCGAATTGATTACTAAAATTGAATTCTTTGATTACTAAATAAAAATAAAATAAAATAAGGGATTTTGAATTGGATTTGAACTAAGAGAGAACAAATTAATGAAAAAAATGAAAAGAATAGTTTAATAGGATTCAAACCTAGTAGATATTGTATTGTTCCAACTTATGGAATTGATCATTGACACTAATAATAATAATAAATACACAAAAAGACAAGACAATTAAAGTAAAATAGGAATGCCTATATTTACCATTTTTTATTTTTTATTTTTTATTTTTTATTTCGAATGTGAAACCACTTTCTCTCTCTAGCCGAAGTCCACTCCCTTCTCTCTAGAATCTTGTTTTGCCCTAGCTTCTTCCGCAAAGAAGATGGTGGCTGTCACGCTGCCACCCGCAGCAGGCCCTCCAGCAGCCACAACTCCCTGGGGAAAAGGCTCATTCTCGTCTCTTTCCAAGGCTCAAGCCAGCGGCAACACCGCCCCAACAATACCGTTGAAGCCACCACAAACCTTCATGGGGGAACCGACATTCTACTTCTCTAAGAACGAGATTGAAAATTTATCAAAACCTTTCAAGTTGGAGCTGATAGGGAAATTCTCATTTGGGAAACCTTCGCTCGACACAGTTAGGAAATCGAATCAAAACGATTGGTCTTATGGGAGACTGCACAATTGGAGTAATTGATGCACAACATGTACTAATTCGAGTAATGCACGAGGAAGACTATTGCCAGTTGTGGCTAAAGGGCGTTTGGATGCTCAATGGCGTTCCGATGTGTGTAGTTAAATGGATGCCACAATTTCATGGAAGGAGGAGCCATCAACAATTCTTGCATGGATTTCCTTTCCCGACCTCCCAATCCACTTTTTCAGGAAGGAAATCCTACACTCGTTAGAGTCGATTATCATGGAAACCATTGAAAGTCGATATTCCCACTGCTAACATGTCGAGACCAAGCACAGCACTGGTGTGTGTTGAGTTGGATCTGCTGCACATATTACCAAGCAAGATCTGAATAAATCAGGAAGATTCGAGCTTTTGGCAACCTATCAAATACGAGCACACACTGCAATATTGTTCTTACTGTAGGAAAATTGGGCATTCTCAGGAACGTTGTCATGTGAAAACTCATAATTGAAGCTGGCAAAGTTCTAGGGCAAGCAAGAAAACACGCGAGTAGCTTAGCAGCACCTAAAGGAGAAGAATTTGCAGGTCTTTAAAATTAAGGAGGCTGAGACAATTGACCCGACCCTGAAGCAATCGGCAGAGCAACAAAGAGTCCTGGCAGAGGGCAAGGGCGAGGGAATGGAGGAAACCCAGGCCGATTACATGCAGAATCTCAAAAGAAGGAATAGGCGGCTACACATGCATCAACCGGAAACCTTGGCTTGGGCAAAACTACATCGTCAATGGAGGACAGCGGAGAAACAGGGAAAAATGCCCAACGGCCTTCGTGAATTCCAGCAAATCAACTAGTACCAATTGTTCTGGCAGACATAGCAGCTCTACAGCCGCAGACAGATGCTCAATCTAGAACGTCAGGAGATTCTACCATAGACCAAGACACTGTCAATCCAACTCGGAAAGATAGGAACATGGAGTTTGTTGCAGATATCGAGGGAATAAACTTGCTTGCGGAGTTACCAAAGATGAGTGATATTCAGTCAGCCCGCCCCCAACCCAAGAAAATGTCATTAATAAGAAGAAAGATTTTCCTCCTTCAAATGTGGTGACAAGACAAAATTCCCATGGTAGCTCATCTTCAAATGTGGTTACAAGACAATATAGCCAAAACACCATATTTTAGTGAATAAGCCTTCGATTGTAGCTATATTAGAGCCTATGATTAACTCTTCAAGGATTGCCTTTCATGCATTTAAACTCAAAATGCCCTATTCTTACTCTAATTCCAATGGAAAATTTTGGTTATTTTGGTGTTCTGAATTGCTGATTAATGTTCTGCGAGATTCAAATCAAATGCTGTCTTGCTCAGTGGACAAGTACTGCGGTATGGAGGAAGTATGTACGTTGTCTTTCGTTTATGCATCCTGCGATTATATTGCTCGTCGGATGTTGTGGATGCAGATGGTAGAAGTTTCAGAATTGGTCACTGGTCCATGGCTGATTGGGGGGGGGGGGGAGGGGAGGGCTCTAACGTGGTTCGAACTCCGGATGAAAGTTTAGGGTCTACTCCAGCAGCATGACCAATAAGGGAATTTAATGACAGCATAGAGCATTGTGAACCCTTAGATTCACCTTACGTTGGCAGCAATTATACATGGTATAGACCTACTTACCCTCCTCTTTGGAGATGGTTAGACAGAGTTTTGGTGAACGAGAATTGGCAGAACACGCTCCATAGTACCTCAGTGGAACATCTACCACTTGTTCCTTCATAGCATAGTCCTTTACTCACATCAATTGCAGTGGTTGGAGTTCAAGGTTCAAGGGCCAAGGGCTTTTCACTTCCAAGGTATGTGGCTAAGACACAAGGATTTTTGAGGAATAGTCGATACATCCGAGCAGTAGAATATTGAAGGAGATGCTATGCACCTGCTGGCTGGAAAATTATGCAGATTAAAGAATGCACTCAAGGTTTGGAATAGGGACAGATTCGGCAATAAGCAATTATACTTGGCTGACAGCATGGAAGAGAACCGAGAGAAGCTGCATAAAGCACGAGCAGACATAGTTTTTCACCTAAAGAATCAAGAGGTTTTTTGGAGACAAAAATCTAGAATTAAATGGCCTAAGGAAGGAGAGGGAAACACCTCTTACTTCTCAAGGTATTGGCACACGTGGAAGGTTGGCCTGCAAAATCACAAAATTAAAGATAAGGAGGGGAATTGGCTAACCGAAACTTAGGACATTGAACGGGAGGCAATGGCAATCTTTTCATGGTTGTTATAAGAAGAACTGGGCTTCCGGAGAGATCAAAGGAGCTTCACGACAGCTATATCGAAATAAATTAATTCAACTAAGAACAGAGAACTCTCGACACCGAAAGACCTGGAGGAAGTGCGGGCAACAGCATTTGGTTTTTCCTACAAAAGTGCATCTGGTGTGGATGGCTTTCCAGGTGAATTCTTTACAACATTTTGGGACTTGATACAGTTGGACGTATTGCAAGCAGTGAGAGATTTTTTGTCATGGGTACAGATGCCTCAACAACTCACCTCAACTCAAATTATCCTAATCCCAAAGCTCGATAACCCATCAACTTTTGCAGACTTCCTGCCTATTAGCCTCCATGATTTTTCATCCAAGGTAATTTCCCTTCGGCTAGCTAAGTTACTGCCCAATTTGATTTTCCCAAATCAAGGAGGTTTTGTGAAGGGCAGGAACATCTCTGATAATATTCTTCTAGCTTTAGAATTGATGCATTCCCTAAACAAGTAATATGTGTGGGGGGAATATGACCTTGAAATTAGACATGTTAAAGGATTTCAATAGGGTGAAATGGTCTTTTCTGTTGGAGGTGTTAAGGAAGTTTAGATTTCGCAGCCACTTTTTGAACTTAATACACAATTGCTTGGCCTTCAATTAATTCTCTGTCACCATCAATGGGAAATTGTGTGGATTTTTCTCCTCAACAAGAGATGTTCATCAAGGGACCCTTTATCCCTACTTTGTTTATATTAGCGGCAAAGGTGTTGTCAAGGGGATTAAATAAACTTTTGTATGATAGAGAAATAGGTGATTTTAATATAGAACCTATTAGTCTCCCCGTTTCCCATTTGAGTTTTGCAGATGACATTATAATCTTCACAAGGGGGCTGAAACGAAGAGTTTGGAGATTGATAGAATTCCTAGAATTTTATCAAGACAGTTCAAGCTAGAAGATTAATTTCCACAAGCATTCCATGTACCTACCTTAACACATTACTTAACAAAGGCAACTTATGCTGAAGGAAGTCATAGGGTGTGTCGTACAGCAAATCCTGATGACTTACTTAGGTTGTCTGATATTTCCAGGTAGATCCAAAATTTCATATTATGAGCCTCTTGTCAATAAGCTAAGGCACGCATTAATGGTTGGCAGAGGAAGTATTTGTCTCCAGGGGGTAGATTGATCTTGATTAAGTATATGCATTCTGCGATGTCTTTCTATTTGTGGTTTTCACAATCCCTCCATGATTGGTTATTCGTGAGCTGGAGCTGCAGTTTCCTTTTTTTTTTTTTTTTTTTGTCGGGTCATTCTGAATTTGACAACAATAGGCACTGGTGCACATGGCCAAACATCATTTGGCCATATGACAAAGGACGACAGGACGTGCAATCACTAAGTAGAACAGTCAAAGCATATGGAGTTAAATTGTGGTGGAAATTTTGAACATCAAATTCTCTATGCGTTCGTTTCTTAAGAATGAAATAAGAATTTTAGCCAGGGAAAGCTCTTGTGGGAGGAGATTCGAAAGTTTGGAGATGAAAGCAGGCAATGAGTTGCGCAGAACAATTCATCATTCTTGACAATGTTCAAGGCGATGAAGTTTATACGTGAAGTCTATTTGATTGTATTTCAGCCTTGGAGGAAGAAGAGCTGGGAGACCACACAACAGAGAATTTCTTCCACTCAAAGATACCATTATCATGATCTGTCTTCATGTGGAAATTGAGTAACAGCTTCTTGGCCACTATTGATATCAGAGCTCAGCTAGGATTTCAGCTGGCATTGAGATGTCATTGTGGAAGATTTGGAGAAACAATAGCTCATCTTTTTGGTAGCTGTCCAATAGCAGTACCATTTTGGACACATTATAACACGGTATTTAACATCGATAAAAGGCCGCTAGAACTGATGGAAGAGCTTCAAACCTAGAGGTTGCAGACAAGAAGGTTGGGGCTATAGGCAAAACCTCGTTCGTTGCTCATTTTGCTACAAATTCTAGCTGGCTCGGTGTCCATTCTGAAGAGATTAGCAGCAGTAGGAAACTCATTAACAAGATAAACGGGCAATTGTACCACATCAAAAATGCAAACCCTTTGCCCATTTTAGATAGTTTATTTCATAACCTTCTACTTTAAGTTTGTTCTAGAAGGTAGTTTCAACCAACTGATTAGTGTTGTAAGGCATCTTATGCCCTTCTATTCTTTCATATCAATAAATGGGTAGGGGTCTGCCTAACCCTCTGTCCATAGACTGTTTATGCAAAAAATTAAAAAAAAAAATTCCTAATTTAGACTGATTATGAGAATGAACATTAATTAATCCCTAACTAATAAACAATCCTAGGAGTGTCTGCAAGATTCAATTTAATAACTGTATTAAAATCTATTAAAACCTATCTCTAATCAACAAACTCTTCCATATAAATGTTTAATTAGATCAAATTATTTATTAAAATTAATTCTAATTGTTACTAAGCAATGATTCTAAACAATTAAGGATTTAAAATCAAACACTAAGCATATATTACTTAAATACAAACAATTAATGTGTCCTATCTAATAAATGGAAAAAGTAATAATGAAATTAAATCGGAAATATTTTGAATGCCAAAATGTGTATAAAATCAAATAAGAACATAGGTCTCACAAATATTCTAGCTGGAACTTCAACTAATTGACTAGATATGAAGAGCTTAGTCACTCAAAAGTTTGGAAAACTCTAAAACTAGATGAATACATGAAAACTAAACTTGAACAAGAGATAGTAAATAAGAATAACCCTAGTTGTTTAAATGGAAAACTTTCTCCTAAACATTCTATTCTTTTCAAGTTTAGAACTCTAGGAATCCTTCCTTCAATGATTTTCTTCGTTGCCTTGACTTTTATCATAATATACTTTAGATATTTTCTGGGATTCTGACGGATTATGGAGATTTAAGATGGTTAGATACGAGTCTAGCTTTTCTTTTAAGGTTTGATTTCGCAGTACATGTTTCTTGTCAACGACTCTTGTCCCTCAAGTATAAGCCTTGGCCGAGGTTTTTGCCTTGCTGACCTTTTTCATCAATCTGCATTTTCATGTTGCAATTCCATTTTAATTCTTTAAAATAGATTAGAATATATACAAAAACAATAAAGAATCATTAAATAATTAATCCATCAATTAAACATAAATTATAGACAATGGAAAAATAGCAATTTATGCACATGAACTATTTACGATTCATTCATAATACCTAGAAACTTTATTTCCATCTATTTATATGGATAGTGAATTTACATATCTTCATATCTACCCTGTCGCCATATCCCACGATGGAATCAAACCACTTTCTAAAATAGTCATTCCAAGTTTATTTCCATAAAAAAATAACAGTAAAATTAAACCGTATTAAATTTGATTATGCCTTCTATTTAAAATTAAGGATAAAAAACGACAAAATAAAACATTATAAACCAAATTTAAAAAAGTTTATGGACTAAAAGTGTCAATAATTCATCAAATAATTAATATATCAATTAAACATGAATTATAAACAAATTTAGAGCATTATATATATCATTGATATGTTTGAAAGTTGAGTCGTCAATATCTTTAAGGTTCACATTAATGATTATCCGTTTTGAAAGCGTTAGGATCCCAAAACTCTGGTGGTATATAAGATCAGTGACATTAAGATTAGTCGTCAATATCTTTAGTCTGGGCTTTAGATATATAAGATTAGTGACATTAAATGCTGAAATATTATATTAATTAAATTAAAATACTGCAACGAGAGAATTTGTCTTTTTTTTTTTTTTTTTTTTTTGTCAAGGATATTATAGTACGCTTGTATGAATGAACAAATTAAAGGGATTCAACCTTATATGCACACATGTTGTAATATTAACCATTAATAAGTGAAAACGCTATTAATTACGATTAAGATGTATACTGCTTACCAACCCATTTCATGTGCATGGGCTAACCCGGCCCTTTTCTCCGTTCCCCTCTATCTATATAAGAAAGAAGAGAAGATAAGTTTTGTCATATGCTTTTCATTTGAATATCAGCTTTCAAAAAGATAGTTCCAAAATGGGTTGCAAGGGAATTAATTCTCTCTTGATCTTCTGCATTTCTTTAGCTGTTATTAATGATTGCCTTCGATGTATCTGCAAGAGACTTGGCTGAGACTTATACTACTGTTGAAACTCGTAAGTTCTGGGCATGCACTTCGAATAGCTATAATAAAATCAGTTTATTTTAAATATTGTTTAAAGAATTACGTGAAATGGTTTAATAATTTGGTTCAATATTACAGCAAAAGATGTTAAGAGCCCGGACGAGGTAGAAGAAGCAATTAATTAATTATGGAAATGGTGGATACCCGACGGAGGAGATGGTTATCCAGGTGGTAGAAATGGAGGATAACCTGGCGGTAGTAAAGGAGGTTAAACGGTGGTGGAAATGTTGGATATCCTGGTGGTGGTAAAGGAGGTTATCCCGGTGGTGGAAATGGTGGATACCCGGGTGGTGGACATGGAGGATACCCCGGAGGCGGTCAAGGAAGTTACCCTGGTGGTGGACATGGTGGATATCCTGGCGGTGGCCACAGAGGGCATGGTGGTAAAGGTGGACATGGAGGAGGACACTGCCGCTACGGTTTTTGCGGCTATGCTCCTTATGGAGGGTGCAAATGTTGCTCAAATACTGGTGAAGCTGTGGAGGCAGCAAAGCCATTGAAAAAACCCTACAAAGATGTTGTAATAATGTTATAGTATGAAATATGAGTGTTGATGAGACACATGAGAGTATCACCATGTATGTTAATCTATCAATAAAACCTCTACTTTGACGTCAAAAATTTTCATATAAATAATAGCTAATTATGGGTTTTCAAACCTTTTTTTTTATACTGTTTTCACAGCCGAGCCCTTCCTAAATTTTCTTTCGAGGATCAACGGCAATATCTTACCTATTTTATTGTATCTTAAACTTAGAAACTCTTGATCCCAAATATTTCTACTTATATTCTAAACTATCAAGCTTGAAAGGTTTTCAAACTTATGCTATGCAACTGATCTCATAATTTTTTTTTAATTCTCCAAATATAATTATATATTGCGAGAAAGGACGAGAATTTTTTACTTAAAATAATCAATATTGTAGTTAGAAATACTATATATACATATTCTGAAAATTTTACTACTGGATTTCAACTGTATATTGATGGATTTTCAGTCAGAAAATTTTTGACAAATTTCTAACGACCTCTTTGTATTGGCTCCGTTCTGCTCTCGTCGTAGCCTTTTATTTTATTTTACTTTTTGAAAGGATATCGTACCGTTTGGTTCACATGGGTGGATGTGTGACGATGCACAACTTAGATATTATATATATATATACACGCTATGGTGCGTTATGCTATTGATAAAAAAAATAACGATAATATTTACGATATCCATTTTTTTTAATTTGTAAAGAGAAAGACATGACATTGTGAAGTAAACAGATTTTCGAGAGTAATTTTGATGTAATTAGATCAATCTGTCCTTGAATAGTATATTATTCGATAAAGTATACCGAATAATGAGTTACCTTATTGGAGTAAAATTCAATTACGTGAAAGTAGACAATTAGAATAATTGTGAGATTATATCCCATCAATTACTTGTAGAATCTTGGAGTTTCTCTAAGTTTGAATACCTTGTTATGCAGGTCTCTAATGCGAGAACTACGAGCTTGTTAATGACCTTTAAACCAATTTTATGACCTCCCCGTGAGCGTCAAAGATCTCCATGATCCCTTTTAGAAAGTCACGATGAGTGATTTTAAATTTATAATGAGTATAAAGAGTTATAGATATTTATTCATGATATAGAAGAGATGAATTAAAGCTCATCAAATCAAAGGTGATGCTTCAATGAAACCTCTCTTGAAGTCGACGGGAAGGAAGTTGTTGCTCTTAATTTACAATTCAAAGCTTTAATTATTTAGATTGATAATTGGATCTATTTGGATAAGGTTTATTCAAGTTATATCCATTTCACCCATCAACAAGAAACGACAATTGTCAAATAGTGTGGATGGCATTGATATCTATGGTCAAGCTTTTAGGTCAGAGTGGAGGGTTTGCCGGTTTGGGACGTGACGGTGATAAAAGGGTCAGAGGAAGGCGGCTCCACCACGGAATTTCGCCTCCTCTACGAGACGAGACAGTTTAATATTGACAGATGGGGCAGATGAGAGATTGAGAGTGCCGACCTAAGATTTGCCGAGTGCCGACATAGCTAAGAAGAGATGTGGTAATCCATTAATGTTGCTTTCGTTGAAAGCACTTCCATCTTAAAATTCAAATTCATTAATTCACCTTTTTAATCTGTATTTATTGATCGACAATTTTGGCTCGTCCTCTTGCACGATTCTAGTGTATACTACAGTTGACATATTTTTATGCACAACTTTATGAGTCAAGAAGGGTTAAGAAATTCAACGGATAGGAACATAAATAGTTAGTAATTGACCTTTTATCTATGAAGAAATCTCAAGTTTGAATCTTATGAATATCATTATTTTGTGTCAAATACTTCTTTTGTTGAGAAATTATTCCCATAATATATAATTAATAATATATATAAATGTTTCTTAATTATGATTCAATTGTACATGTTATTAGAGATTATAATTAATTTATTTTTTGTTTCAAACGTTGTCTAGTTATAGAGTATGTTCCACTAGGTGATGAGTTACAGATTACTTCCAAAAAAAAAAACTCCGAAATAGAATTAAATTATATTCAATGAGTCTAATGTCCCATGACATCTTCCAGATAATGCTAAAATATGTAGTGAAGTTGTGATGTCAACTTAAAAGGGCAAAGTGCAAAAGAATGAAATTATCAAAATACTCCCTCCGTTACGAATTAATTAAGATAAGTAATTACTTTTTCTCTGCAAACAATACTGTCCCTTATTATTATGCTATTCTTTTCTCCTTTCTTATCTCTTTTATTGATTAGTTATTTCAGGATTTTTATTATGTACACCAACCGTATGTTCCTTGTGTGCACCTGAAGGAAAAATAATGGAAATCTTCTGCAACGTTGTGTTTTTTCAATCTGTAAAGAGAAAGTTACGACACTGTGAGGTAGACAGATTCAAAAAACACGTCGTAGAAGATTTCCGTTATTTTTCCTTCAGGTGCACACGAGAAGCACACAATTTGATGCACATAATAGAAAACCTGTAGTTATTTATTGAAAGTAAAACAATAAATTAGTTTTGAAAAAAGTGAAAAGGAAAATTAATAAGGATAGAAGAGGTAATTCATTTACACTTTTTATGTTGAAATGTATAAACGATAATCATTTTGAAGTAAAATATCCTCCTTAAACGACAATTATTTAATAAACAGGTAGGAATCTACCAAACCCCCATCCTTTTGGACTGTTTTCATTTAAAAATAAAAAAAACAACAATTATTTTGAAGGGAGTACATAACAATTAATGCAAAAAAAGTCGGTGTTTTTGACTCTTTCTTTCCCAGGTTTGGAAGAAATCGTGATTAACAAATGGCAAACAAGTGGAAATTTTGTGATTCTTGCAGTTGGAGAACAAGTGGCTACAATTGTTGCCCTTGCAGTTAAGAACAAGTGGCCATTCAGGTGAAGTGAAGCATACTTTATCCATCTTTAATCTGCTTGGAGTTGGTGAAATAAAGCATACTTCAGTTAGGTTACTGATTGAGCTTAGGAGTGGCTTCCAGATCACCCCTAAACCATGATGATGTCATTGTAATCTGAAAAATAAAGAAGTAGGTTATTGCTAGTATGAAGATAAAGCCAGTTACCTTTTTGATTAAGCTTCTTCTAATATGTGATAGTAGACAATTAAGATAATTATGAGATTATATAATATCCCGTTAATTGCTCTTAGAATAATGAAGTTTCCCTCGATTGGGAAATGTTACCATTCAGGTCTCTAGTCAAGAGCTACGGGCTCGTTGACCGACTTCTAGATCAACTTCGTGACTTGTCCATAGATGCCAAGAGTCTCAATTATCTCTTCTGAAAGGTCACGTCGAGTGATCGTAAACGTATGGGACAAGTTAGGAAACTGTCTTTTTTAATATATGTAGATACAGATGATGAGGAATTGTTTTGGACTATAGATAGACTTGTATTCGTTTGCCAAGTCAATTGATAATTTGTGAGGTACAATGCAAATGATTCCCCACCACTTGAAAAATCGGGCATTAGGGTTTGAGTCTTTGACTCTGTTTTCATACTTTAATGCCGAAGGACATGCAGCACCAAGATGGTTGGTATGGATAAGCCTCTAATGACTTACTATTCCATGAGAAGGTAAATAGGGCTCCACATCACCTAATACACCTTTTATACAATATTCTTTAGTATATCAAAATAATAATAATAATAATAAATAAAGATATCCTAAAAATTTAGGGAAATATCTTTTTTTAAAAAAATTCATCTAAATCATAACGAGATATTCAATTTCAGATATATATATATATATATATATATATATATCAATCAATTATGTTTTAAATTTTAAAATCAATATTATTTGAATAATTACTAGATCACACGGGGGCAAGGACAATTTAGATTTGAACAATTTGGAAAATGATCAAGAAGTTCCTAATATAGATACCAATCAGTTTAGAACACTTGGTATAAAGTAGTATCAAATGTAATCTTATGAAATAATTGTAAGAAATTGTTTCCTAGTAGAATGTCTGTTCCAGTATTATAAAAATAAAATGGAGGACATTTTATCAAGAATGATCCTAATAGAATTATCGGTCTTTCTATTCCTTTA
>JAOXNR010008537.1:0-32976 GCA_028571225.1 Parsonsia alboflavescens
AAATATATATATATAAATATATATATAAATATAGTATATTTTATATATTTACGACTAATAATGTATATTGTGTTATCCTTACTGTAGAAAATTAATTTAGAGGTTTTTTTTTTTTTCACTTCATCGTTATGATAGTAATTTTTCTGTTGTCTTGATGATGTAACGACGATTAAGGTACCAAGTCTATGACTTCACAAAACCTAAAATTTTGGTATAGTAAGGCTATATATTCCTTGATTGAAATTTATTTTTTCAATTTGTATAGATTGAAGAAACAACACATCACAAGAAGAAAAAAAAAGCAAAAGGAATTTATAAGAAAATAAAAAAATACATAAATAATAAGCATATACATCCTTTGTAATATTCATAATAAATAATTTTTTATTGATAAATATGCCAAATGTAAACATATTCATCCTCCAGTTTAATATGATTTTCAAGAAACTAGAAGGAAGAAAAAAAAAAAGAAAAGAAAAGAAACTTGGTTCATATTAGAGAAATAAACTACACATATAAATATGAAAAGTAAATCACACCTTAAAATATGTATGCAATAATGAGAAACATTGGCTTTACATATTTATTAGTTAAATTTTGCAAAGATCATATATTTATTAATGATTTGGATGCACATCATTAAATTTCGTTTCTTTTATATATAGAAAATCATTAAAAAGTATTTTAATTTTTTTAAAAAAATATAAAATAAATTTATAAATAAAAACTATGACATTTCTAAAATCTATAACTAATTGTTATAAGATTCTCTACAACGAAACTAAATTCATAATAAAAATTCATAATATTTTTAACAAAATATAAACATTCTTTCTATCAAATCAAATATATTATATATTATATTTTAAATATGTAAAGAACTATATATAAATGAATTTCATCATTATTAATATGTCTATTTCAAAATATATAGTTTATTATTAAAAAAATTATAATATATTTTGAAGTAAAAAATTATTTATCTTTCTAAGTATTGCGCAAACATTTACCTAGTTAAAACTAAACTTAGACAAAGTCACCATAATCTCCTTAATGATAGGATTTAGAAACTCTAATTTATTTTTTAACTTTGGCTTCAAGGGATAGCCATTGACCTATAGGACCAGTCAAAAAGCTCTTTTCAAATTCAGGTTACAAGTTCATCGACCTAACCCCCCAAAAAAAAAATGGATTGGAATGAGTTTTGCTAGAACCATCCTTAAGACAACTCTAATAGTTAGTTTGGGAGGAGGGGTTTGGAGAGAAGAGAAAGGATTTGGAGAGATTAGGGAAATATCAATCCTATTTAGTTACTGTTTTCGAGAATATTTTTTTGTTCTGAAAAATTTAGAGAGCAAAAAAAAACCTTATTTGGTAAATTTGCTTTGAAAAACAATTTTATGGAACAGTTCTCTAAATCTTGTTTTTATAACAACTTTTAGATATTTTCTATTTTGTTTTTTTTTTTAGTTTTCTTTTCCAAAAAATAAATTAATTTCCTAATATAAATTCAATGCTAAAATTATTAGACTTCATCATTGCTACCTATTAAAAATATCTTGTTAAAAAAATTATTATTATGATGTTTTGAAAAATATTTTGTATTTTATTTAAAAAAATTAATATGTATATATGTATATATATATATATATATATATTTGTTTTTTGATAGTTTTTTCAAATATTTTATTCTATTATTATAATTTTTTTAAAATAATTTTTTATTAAAAAAAATTACATTCCTACATTTTTCATATTTTATATTTTCTCTCGTAAACTTTTGAGAATGAAATAATATGTTATTTATTTGTATTTAAAGTTAATGATATTATTATTATTAAATTTAATTCAATTTATAAATTAATAAAATTTCTAACTTTTTTTTGTTAGTAATCCCTTTGTTGAATGTTTATATAACATTTTGTTGGAAATTATATATCAAACAATTTTTTTAAAAAAAATCAAGGACAATCTTAAAAAATTCCTAAATTACCACAATAATTATTATAAAAATAAAATTTGACATATAGATTTTTTTTTTCTTCTATTGCATAAAACGGTTCTATAAAATTGTTTTATAAAAGGGTTCTCAAGAACAAAAAAAAAAGTAAAAACAAAATGAAACAGACACGATAACTCTGTTTGGGAGATTTTTTTGGAGAGAAGAGAATAGAGAGGAAGAGAAGAGAAGAGAAGAGATGCAACACTGCTCGGAGGAGAAATCCACAATCCGTCCGCATATGGGAAGAAAGCGACGAATTTCAGAGTGAATCAATTTTAATTTTTTTAAAAATTCTATCCTACCCCTGAATCAATTTTTCTTTTCTTTTTTTATCAACTTTGGATAGGGTTATTATTATAGAATCATCTCTAAATAATCCATTACTCCCTTTCTCTCAAAACTCGCAAACAAAAATAATACATTTTCCTTTTCTTCTCTCTTAAAACTCTCGAACAGTATTATATACAATTTCTCCTTTTTTCTCTTCTTTGTTAATTTAAAATTTCTCTTCCCTTAAAACTCTCAAACTTACTGTAAGAGAAAAGACTAAAGATCAACTATAAGAATTCAATTATATATTTACACCTAAATGATGAAGATTGTCGTGGTAAGCTAAACTGTTGTACTCATAAATAAATAAATGGAGGCTATGAAATGCGAAGGAGCATAAATTAGGTAACGCAAACATTAGTTCGCCAACGTTCTAGACTTTAAACCAAACTTAAGACTTAAAAGACTCAAAACTGGACATTAATGTTTCTCATGAAGCAAAACTCACAGAACATTTGAGCCCTACCAATCTATCCTTCATATCTCACTCTTCAATGCAAAATCACCCGTTCACTTCGAATCCTGCCGTTCCGAAAGAATCAAGAAACCTAAGATCCAGATAATTTTGTGACCTCCACCGATTTTGAATCGGTAGCGCCGAAGGTATTTCTCAAATGCTCATTATGTTTTAACTCTTTCTACATTTGTGTCTAAATCTTTTGAAATTTTAGTGTTTGGGTTTTTTAACAAAATAATTTGCCTTATGTTATTTCCCCCCTTTTTTTTCTTTTTGATTTGGATTTCTTTGTCCGAATGGTTTTCTAAATGCAAATAGTTTGGTTGCGCTTTTTCTCAAGAAGTTAAATTTTTTAAGTTTTCCTTCTTAAGGCATTCCTCCTAATTTTCTTTGAGCTTAAGTTCTGTGACTTCAGACGATGATAAGTGAGTGTGTGTGTGTGTGTACTCGCTCGCCTAATGCGTGTTCAATCCCATTATCTTATAGGGGATTTTAAGATATTGCTGCCTTTATTGTCTTCCTAGTTCTACTGTTATTTGTTCTGGTAATGATTTAACAGATATTTTAATTGCTACTCTTAATTTTTAATAGTATTTTGTATTCCCCTTTTTATTTTCTTTTTTAACAAAGTCTTTTGACCTATTCTACATTGGTTGTGCGTCATTGCACTTTTTAATTAATTAGATTAGCCATAGTAATACCTTACGTTTGGGCACAAATTATCCGTCATACCCTTAGTTTTTTTTTTCTTGGTCGTAAGTAGGAATCCATAATGTTGAGATGGAACCACTTTATCTTTATACACTAGTTCAAAAGCTTTATTGCTTACTGATTTGTTTTTTGATTCTATTTCAAATTTACTACTGTAATAGCTCTACCTACAAGCTTTACGTACGATCTATAACTATGGCTGAAAATGTTGCTGAAGGTCAAGATCTGGCCCCTGAAACTTCTGTAAATGTAGAGAGAGAATTTCTGTAAAGTGGAATCCTCATTCAGTTGAAATAAAACTCAGAGAAAGTTGTTTTTATACAGTTACATTACTTACTAATCAAGCTAAGTAAACTATGAAATAAAACTATACAAGAAACTAACTATAACTAACTAATGCCAGCTAGGGAGGTATAATGAACTGCTCCTCTGCTTGTTAGTTTACTTCATCATCTGGTCAGCAATCATGCATGATTATACCATCCACATCATCTTTAACACCCTCTTTCAAGACTAGCACTTTGTAAATAGTTTGAAGTGGTAGCTTGGATAAAATAAGATGAAAGATCTTTGGATGTAGGGGTTTTGTAAGAAACTAATTGAAGCCTAGTTGAAATGGGAAGTGGTTTAACAAATTCAAAATGAAAATTTTCTCTTATGAAATGACAATCAACCTCAATATGTTTTGTTCTTTTATGGAACACAGGATTCTCCACAATCCTTATTGCAGCATCATTGTCACAAAAAAGAGGAATAGGACTTGTGAAGAAACATCTAAATCCTTCAGTAAATAGCCGATCCATATGAGTTAAGCAGTGGTTGTGGCCATGGCTCTATATTCTGATTCAAAAGAGCTTCTTGCAATTGTTTGTTGCTTCTTACAACTCCATGCGACAGGACTTGAACCAATAAAGATACAAAAACCAGTTACAGATTTTCTAGTTAAGGCACGCCTTGCCCAGTTTGCATCAAAGTATGCTACAAGTAGGAGTTCTAAATCTACTGGAAAGTGTAATCAAAGTGTTGGACATGATTTTATATGTCTAAGAAGATGATGAGCAACCTTTAAATGCTTCTCAGTAGGATGATCCAAAAACTGACTTAATTGTGGAACACAATAATTGATATCAGGTCTAGTATTAGTGAGATAAAGAAGTTTTCCCACTAACCTCCTATAATGAGTAACATCCTTCAAAGCAGCGGAGTCATCATGGCTTAATTTTTCTGTCGGATTCATTGGCACACTTAGAGGCTTACTGTCAACAAATTTATTGCATATTTCCTCTGAAACACATTTATCCCTATAGAACTTCTTGCTATCTCTAGCCCTAAGAAGTATTTGAGATTTCCCAAGTCTTTGATTTTAAAAGTCTCATGTTAGAAAGCCTTCAATTTCTCAATTTCCTGATTATCTATCCTAGCAACCATGCCGTCATCAACATAAATCACAATAGCCAAGTAATTTTGATTTGATCTTCTAACAAACCAACTGCGATCAACTTGTGATTGAATAAAACCTTGACTCCTTAATGCAGTAGTGAGCTTAGCATTCCACTGACGACTGACTTGTTTTAATCCATAAAGAGATTTCTTAAGTCTACAAACCTTGCCTAAATCCTTGTCAGGCAACTCCATATAAACTTCCTCTTCCAAATCACTATGTAGAAAGCCATGGTTTATGTCTAATTTCTGTAAAAACTAGTTCCTTGTAGTAATCATTGTTCGAATGGTGATCATCTTTGCAACTGGTGAGAAGGTCTCTCGATAATCAATCCCAACCTGTCGAGTGTAACCTTTGGCCACCAACCTAGCCTTATACCTTTCAATTTTTCCATCCGAGTGATACTTCACCTTATAAACCCATTTACATCCTGTGGCTTTCTTTCCTTCAGGCAAAGAAACAACATCCCATGTCCCATTATTCTCTAAGGCTTCCATCTCCTTATCCATAGCTTCACACCATAAAGGATTAGACATAGCTCCTTCATATGATTTTGGTTTTGCAATAGAGTTTAGACTAAAACAAAAGATCTAAATTCAAGCTGAACTGATCATATGAAAGTACTTTGACTAGAGTATGAGGAAAAGTTTTGAAATTACAAATTGTAGGACAAACATAATTAGATAAATGTGAGGGAGGATGATGAGTTCTTTGTGATCTTCTTAAAGCATTGAGTGCAGACTGAGTGTTAGAATTATTTACAAATTCAAGAATAGAATGAGAACCATCAAGATGATTTGATGTAAGGGAATGATCATTACGATTGAGAGGATTGAGCTGAGAATGATTATCAAGAGTAGAATGAAAAGAAGAAGGATTATGCTAAGGATTGAGCTGCTAAGAAGAAGACTACTGATGTGAAGAAGCATGAACTCCAAGAGAATCATCATTAAGAAATGGAGGAGTTGTGGCAGACTGAGAATTACCCTCCCTTAATGATGATTTTGGTGAGGAATGATGAGAAAAATCAAAGATAGGAAAAGATTTAGAAGAAAAATGAGGTAAAACTATATGATTGAAAGTTTGTAAAGAATGAACGTTTGAATGATGTAAGGGGAAAACAAACTCATGGAAAATACAATCTCCAGAGGTAAAAATGTGTTTAGTGGAAAGGTTAAGAAGTAAGAAACCTTTCGAAGCAGTAGAAATACCATGATGTACACAAGATTGACCTCTAAGCTGAAACTTATGTCTTTGGATAGGAGGACAAGCAAAAACTAGACAACCAAAACCTTTTCTTTGTCATATGAAGAAGGTTTATTATAGAGGATTTGAAATGGGTTTTTTTTGTTGAAGTATGGAAGGAGTGACATGTATAAGTTTGGCAGCATGCTCAACACAATAACTAAAAAATGAAAGAGGCAAGTTGGACTAAAAGGGAAGGCTTCTGGCTATATTTAGAATGTGTTGATGTTTTCTTTCTACTAGACCATTCTGCTAAGGGGTATGAGGAAAAGATGTTTAATGCATTATACCTTGAGTATTATAAAAAATAGGCATATGAAATTCAAGACCATCGTCTATTCTTGAAGCTTCAATTTGGCTATTAGATTGAGTATTAACTAAAGCAAAGAATGATTGAAGAACAGACCTTACTTCTGACTTATTTTTTACCACGAATAACCAAGTGAATCGGCTGAAATCATCTACAATGGTGAGGAAATATAAATGGCAATGAACAGAATGAACTTTAAAAGGATCCCATATATCAGCATGTATAATATCAAAACACTTAGCAAACAATATGGTATGAGTAGGAAACACAAGCCTTTATTGTTTTGCCTTTGGACAGATGGAACAAAAATGTCTGTCAGATAGACTAAGATCTTTACAATAGGCTTTGAGCAACTTTAAAGTCTGATTAGAAAGATGTCCAAGTCTAAAATGCCACAACATAGATTATGAAAGGAAGAATCAGCAGCACTAGTGTTCAAGACAAGACTAGAAGCTTCATTATTCAAAGCAAAAGAACGATTACAATTGAAATAAAAAAGCCCTTGGACTCTTCTAGCAGTGCCAATCTCCTTCAAAGTGTGTGAATCCTGAATCACACAAGAATCGAGATTAAAGATTACTTCACAATGAAGTTGAGAAATCAATTCGCTAATAGAGATAAGATTGAAAGAAAAAGATGGCATGAAAAGAACATCATGAAGCTGAAAGATAGCAGTTAAGGCCCTTTATGACAAACTTGAATTTTAGTATTATCAGGAAACAGAACAAAGGTATTTTTCATTGAATGAATTTAAACAAAAAGAGACAAAGTACAAAATATATGATCAATGGCGCCAGAATCAAGTATCCAAGGTTTGTAATTAGAACAAGACACATTACCTGAATCAACCGAAGAAGCTAAATGTCCTGCATTTATAGTAAGAGCAGTAACCATTTGTTGAGTTTCGTCCTCAAAATTAACTTCATTCTCACTAATCGATTTGATAGCATTATGGCAAAAAAAAAAAAAAAAAAAAAAAAAACATTTGATAGCATTTTATAGTTTGCCCTAAACTGGCGGGGTCATTTGGATGAAAAGCCCCTTTTTTTTCCATTACTCCCAAGGCAATAATATTTTCTTAATGGAAGGGTGGGTTTGAAATATTTGACCTTTTAAACTTGTCCTATATTGGTTATGTGACCAGTTCAGTCATGTGGATTGTTAGAAAATGATTATTTGGATCAAAATAGTTGTTTATAATATCTTGAATGATCATAGTAGCTAAAAGAAACAAAACCAAGAACGAAAACATATGAGATCAAAATTATGATCAAAAAATGACTGACCAAATTGAGTAAAGCCCTTAAAAATTTGAATGGTTTGAAATAATATATGTCTTCTTAAATTAGAAGTGCTTGATATTGATTAGCACTCAATGGAAAACCACCTGCCCGAGCCCCAGAGTGTCCAGCAATAACATCATTCACAGAATTATCAATATTAACGCCTCAAGTCAACTGAGTAGCAGAGGAACATGCTTGTACACTACCAGAATAATTCTAAGATTTGTTCCCATTCTTAAATCTATATCCATGTTTCTTGTAACACTTATCCACTTTATGCCCCTTAAAACCACAAAAAGTGCATTAAGGCTTCTTTTTGCTATTATCATTAATAAACCTCTGATTAATATTACTTCTAGTAACAGCATTTTGCAGGCTTTGATTCAATAGTGTCTATGCACTATTTGCCTCATGAAACAATTGTTTTTCGAGGGTAAGTGCCATCTTAAAAACATGCACAATCCCAAGGAATTTGCTCATGCTCAACACTTGACTTTTCATGTTAGAAAATCCATCAGTCAATCCTTTTAGAAACCTTGTAACATAATCAAACTCATTGTTCTCCTTGATTCGTTTAGCTAAAGCACAATCACAGTTATCTTCATAATCAGATGCTAATAGAGGCCTTACAAACAATAATTCTTCCCAAAGGATTTTCAGATTCGTAAAGTAATCTGTAATAGACAAATCTCCTTGCTGTAAAACATAGATTTTCTCTAGTAAATCAGTATATCTAAACGTTGTTCTAGTTGAAAATCTTTCCTCCAAATCAGGCCAAATATCATGAGAGGTTTTCAAGTAGATTATACTTTGAGCCATAGAAATGCTTACAGAATTCAAAAGCCAAGAAATCACTATCTTGTCACATTGTTCCGAAAGTGATGCTATCTTTTTGTTCCCAAAACAAATCCCATTTTGTTTTTAGTTGTCAAAGCAGCTTTCATTGTTGTACTCCATGAAGTGTAATTCACAGCAGTCAAAGGTGTATTCACCAACACGTGGTTTGCACTTTCGTTTGGATGTAATTAGAACTCACTACGAACATCTAGCTTTGCCATTTCAGAACTAATAGATCACCAGTCAAATGGATTAAGAACTGAATAAGGGAAGAATTGAGTTTCAACAACAAAAAATCCAAACTCAGGAAGAGAAATTCAATTCTCTAAGAAAACTAAGATCCTTGAATCAAACCAAAGATCAAACAAAAGAAAAATGAATGAGGAAAAAACTTGGAAAACAGTGAGAATGATAAATTGCTCTGATACCATATAAAATTGCAGAATGAAACTTCTGTAAATGTAGAGAGAGAATTTTTGTAAAGTGTAATCCTCATTCCATTGAAATAAAACTTACAGAAAGTTGTTCATATGCAATTACATTACTTACTAATCAAGCTAACTAAGCAGTGAAATAAAAATATACAAGAAACTAAAAATAACTAGCTAATACTAGCTAGGAAGGTACAATGAACCCCTGATCCTATGCTTGTTAGTTTCTTTCATCATCTGGTAAGCAATCATGAGTGACCCTACCATCCACATCAATATCATCTTTAACATATGACCACTAGTGAAAGGGCACTAAAGAGAAGAAGACCCATGTCGGACTGGAACAAAGGAACAAATTGATTTTGACCAAAATGCTACAGAGAAGGATGAGGTTGAGTTCTATGAGCCTAATGATATGGAAACTCATGCAAAGGAGCTTGGGCTAATGGTATATTCAATCCAACATGCAACATATGTCCATCAGATTGTTGCAACATCACTTTCTATCTTTAAGATATATTTTCCAAGGACCAATACCATACTCGAAAGAGCATTAGAAGATCTTATGAAAAATGTGACTCCTGTGGAACTTCCTTCGGAGGCTAAGGAGATGTTTATTTAGGATGCTAATCCTTTGAAAGGTCTTCAGGGTTTCTTAATCTTTGGTCAGCTGATAGTCATTGTTTTTAAGAATGTTAAAGATGTTAATTATAATGCCTATATCGAGAAGAGGGTTCAAGCGATGATGGCAATTATGCACTTTTATTTCGAGAACCCTAATGATGATCATGTTTATCATAACCATGATCATGCAAAGGAGTTAACTGTCCACTTGGGGGATCATAAGGAAGTTAAAGAGGTTATGCTAAATGGTTGTCTCTCAGCAAGTCTCAGAAATCGCAATCCATTCAAGTGGAGGTGTAGCCATGTCTGTTCTATCTGACCTTGGTATAATATGACTACTTATTTTATGGTTTATGATGCCTTGGTATTGCGTTGCTTCCTTGTTCTTAAGGACCAATATTTGAGGTAAAAAACATGATGGAGGCATTTAGAGTCATTATGACTTATGAATACCCTCAATATTTTTTGCATATTGGGTTCCAAGAAGGATATTAAGAAACTTGAGCGCTCACAATTTCAAACTCTAATAGCAGTTGCAAAAAGAATATAGTAGAAGAAGTATCCAACGTTGATCAACTTCGCGGGCAACATAAACACTGACAACAACATTGTTACTCAGTTGTACCACACTCACCTTTGTGCTGTACCTCTAAAGTCTGCTCTGAAGTGGTTGGTGAATGTTGATTTCGATTGAGGAGTTGCAAAAAATATCATCCCCTTTAATGGTGATATCCAGTTCTTTCTCTTCTTTACTTAGGTTTATCTATTGTTTTCTTATCTTCCATTTATTGCATTCGCAACTGATACAGATATCAATTGTTTTTTCATTCCCCATCTAGATTGTCATCTCTCTACATTGTTGTTACATTTTAACTTGAAAAATAAATAAATCAATCAATATTGATGTCACTTTTAAAATTAGAAATTGAGATTGTTCAGCTGGAATCACAATCGCAACGCTTCATTTAGCGCATCAAGTCCCTTCAATAGAAATTAATATTTTGACCATTTTGCCTTCCTACAGTGGAACCGCTCTGAGAGCACATTAATTTGGTATCATGTATCGGTATTAAATTAGTTGAAAAATAACCTAATGTAATAACGATTGACTTTGTCCTAAACTTGAAGTATTACTATGGCTATTTTTCTTGGAAAAAAAAAAAGGGTTTTGACTATTTTGTCCTCCTACAACGGAGGCACGTGCCTTTTTAGTCCGGAAAATCATCAAAAGTATTATTTTGACAATATGTAAATTATATAAGTATTAAATTAGCTGGAAAAAAATTAAAAAGGTATGACGATTGACTTTATCCCAAACATGAGGTATTAATATGGTTAATCTCCCTTTTACTTATTAGCTTTCAATTCACGTGTTTTCTACTCCAGAAGCTTCAAATCTAAATTGGCCACCTTGGAACTCCTTTGAATAAGCCAAAATAAAAATGTCACATTTCCACCCTGAAGAAGCCCACTAGTTACGTTATATACAAAATTTACTATGCTAATTGGAATTTTTATGTAAAAATGTTTACCATATCATACTAATGGTAATGTCTTCTAATTAGGGCAGTATACGAGGCTAAATGGATCGATAACCTAATATCTTGGATCCATACCCGATGAGAAAAACCATGTACCGAACCCGTTCGTTTATGCTGCAGTTAATACATATGCTTGCCCGATTTTAACTTATTAGGGTACGGATCTTGATTCGATTATCTATTTCCTAAAAATTTGAAAAGTTGTAAAATCCTATGATACTTACTTCCTATAAATTAAATACAAATCATATGCATGCCAAAAATATTAACTTACACATACAAAACACATATTAGAAACATACAACATAATTAAATCATCAAATCCATAAATTCCAACAATGAAAATAACTAGGCAACATAAATCCAAAATCTTCAAAATAAAGTTATTACAATATCAAAAATAAAATACTTGAGCCTTGTTTTTAGTCATTACAGTTCAAAGACTATAAATCAATATTCAAAGATTCCATTACATCTACCTTAAAATCTAAGCATGTCTTCTTTTAATCTATTCCCCAAAACTTTGACATCTCATGACCATGGATAATGAATATTTGCAAGTTAAGACAACAAATTGATTTTATTAGTAATGAGATTTATACACAAAAATAAAATAAAAAATGAAATGAACATAATATTATAGTTTAACTTTAAATCCAAACACCTGAAGTAGAAACCAGAAAGAACATGTTTTCAATTTATCTTTGCTATTTTAACTAAAAAAGAACTCTTCTCCACAAGATCGACTAACTCTAAAACAAACAAAATCAATCAACTAGAGAAAATAATATATTAACACAAAAAATTTATATATATAAATCAAAAGAGCATAGTTTGTACTTCTTTTTTTCGTTGATTCCGTAGTTATCAATGCTTCCACCACATCAGGAAGTAAAGAAGCAAATAATTCATCAATTACCCTTCACCCAACATTGAATGCGAATTCAGATGCAATAGTAGTAGTTGGAACAACTAAAATATTTCTTGCCATTTTTCCTATTATGGGATATTTCGAAGAATTAGCTTTCCACCATTCCAAAATATTAAAGTTCTGATTCCTAGGAAACACTGATTTTTCCAAATATTGATCAATTTTAGACTTTTGATATGCACGAAGTGAAGAAGAACGAGATTCCTTATACCATCTATCAAAGGCATTTAAATCATCTACACTTGCCTGCTTTGTATTTCCAGCAACATCATTTTCATCAAAATTCCCAAAACTCAAATGATCACCATAGAGATAAATCTATTCCACTTCTAACTCTTTCAACATAGAGATCAGCCTCAAAACCATGAATTTCATTATAATAGAATTGAACTGAATCCATTTTAAATCTGGGATGGAGAACCACAACAATTTACAACACCAAACAACAGTCATTCCAATATTTTCAAATTTAATCTTCATTGGACCAGCCATGCTTCTTATACAATCACGTTCACTATTTTCCCATTCCTTTAATTTAACTTGAATTCTATTTATATCAGAAAAAAAGACATTTGAAGTAGAAAAATGATTACCACTAAAATGAATTGTGGCATCATAAAATGCTTTCAAGCAACCATGAACCAATGAAGCAACTTTCCATTCCTAATTAGTTGGATTAAACTTGTGATTTTTATCAATTTGTTCAAGATGACTGAATCCTTCATTTAAAGGTAATGCAGACTCAAGCATTAAAAAAGTAAAATTCCTTCTAGTTAACACATCCAAAGACACTTTCTTCTTATTTTTTAGCTTATATTGTTGTAATGCACACTCAAATTTCTAACAACCATTAGGAGATCTTTTCAAATACTTACAAGTTTCTCAAATTTTACGAAGTATGTCTCCAACTTGATTCAAACCATCTTGCACAATCTAGTTAAGAATATGAGCACTACAATTAACATGAAACGAATCTCCATTCAAAGGAAGCAAAGATTTATCAAGCAACCAAGATTTTAAATTCATAATCATTAAATCATTTGAAGTTGCATTGACCACAACCATAGCAAATAATTTTCTATCCAAATTCCATTCCATCACAAGTTCTTTGATAAATCTAAATAAGGTTTCACCATCATGAAGATAAGGAATAGATTTATAGGAAATAATCTTCTTCATCAACATCTAATTGTCATCAATAAAATGAGCCGTCAAACATGCATATGTAATATTAAAATGATCAAAAGTCTAAAGATCCGTAATGAGTGTGACTTTACAAACAAAATTAGCAAAAAACTTATACAATTTATACTTCTCCTCTTTATATAAAGCAATCAAATCCGATCTAATTGTGTTTCGAGAAACAAGCTTGAAATTCAGATTTAACCCATTACACAACTCCTTGAACCATTCATGCTCACAAATATTAAAAGCATAATTAAGTTTAATTATTGCCCTTCTCAAATCTTTCCTACTCTTTTCTTAATCAAATTTATACCTTTTTACTTCAACTGTTCTAGTAAATGCATCATTTTTCAATTGGAGAGTCAACTGCCTAGATTTCTTGTTTTTTCGCCATTTACACTGAGCAACAATAATTCTAGAAGGTGAAGAAACCCTAGTCATTTCCTCCAATACCTTTGAAGTTAATTTTCTTGAAACTTTTGGTTTCACCTTCTCATCTTCAATCTCATCTAAAACACCCTCAGTATCCAAATCTACTACTTGATTTTACCTTCGTGGAAACTATGGAACTAGACATTTGTAATGGATTTCAAGTGTACTTGACATAATAAAAAAGAATAAAAATAATAATATTAATTATCTATATTTTTCTAAAAACATTATGTTAAGTAGACAAGAAAACAGAAGTTCGTGTCCATGGAATGATTTTTTTTTCAAACCCAGTAATAATCTATTAATTTCACAGCAATGATGAAAAAATTTTACACCAAAGAAATTAGAAATCAGGAAAAAAAATTGCTTGCTAATTGTCGGTTACAAGAAGAAGAAAAATTAGGACCAACAAACTGAATGAAAAATTAGGAAAATCTAGGTTAAAAAAAGGCAAATAAATCTCAAAATTTAGGGTCTAACTAAGACTAACAAATCGAATGAAAAAAAAAGAAGAAAGAAGCAGGAAATGGAAACGCTACTTGGGGATTGATGAACAGTGATCAATTCTAAAATTTTTAATAAAACCAAAATTTTCAAAGACCATTTTTTTTAGCTACAATTTTAGCGATGAAGATGAAATCATCTCTCTTCTCTCGATTGTTGAGAGTGTGTGTAGTGCATGTTTTTTTGATGTGCACCTAATTGATCCTAATGGTGAACCAGATATGAATGGGATGAGAGCATTAATCTGGTTGTCAGGAGAAGAGAAGAGGTAGAGACTGGCTTGAGAGAATATCGGATTGCTGACCATGAGGACTAAATCGGACAATGGCTCTAAGGAAGAGATGAGTACCAAATTGCCGTCTAGCGGCCTAGTGCGCTGTTTAGAGTGATTTTGTGTTCTCTCTTGTCTGAGTTTGAAGAATGATGTCTAAAGAAAAGAGGGGGAAGGTGAGTGAAGAGTAAGAGTGATGTCTGAATGAAGAGAGTGAGGTGGCACTCAAAGTTTGTAAGAATATAAGATAGGGTTTCATCTATTAGTTAATCACAGCCGTTAGATATAACTTAGTATAGATCTAATGGTATATAAAAAATCTTCTCCTTTTTCTTAAAATAATATACTATCTAGGTCGAGTCCTAAATGGGCACTGGATAGTATATCCCGACTTCATACCCATTTATTAAATTCGAAACTGGTTTGAGTCGGATCTGAAAAGTCATATACTGGCTCTAGGATAAATGGGTCTGTCACAAGTTTGGATCCGGGTATACCCAATCCATTGACAGCCCTACTTCCAACTATTTAACTTCTTTTATTAAAATTTTGTTTACTTATTGTGAAGTTATATCAATCCTACTGTCTCTTCCTTCTTCCCTTTTTAGTGCAAGATCAAGTAATAGAAAATTTAAACCCAGAAGAAAAGAGATTATATGGAAAAAATTGTTTATTATAAGGGAATATACATGAATTTTATCAAATAATAATAATAATAATAATAATAAAATGAAGGATGATGCACAAAGAACAAGTGAAGGGAATTGATCTATAGTTCCAAGTGGTTGCTAAGCAAAACTAAAATGACAAGCAGGTCTAAATTAGATCGTTTTTTCATGTGTTAAAAAATATAATCATCCTGTTACAACTTCCTCAAAGGTACATCTTCTACAATCTCATAGGAGAGTCTCAAATGCAAAGAAAGCTTTAAATCATATTGTGGATATTGTAGCGTTTGATATTGTATCGTTAATTAATTCCTTATGGAAACGATCCCTACTTTCTAAATTAGAAACTATTTTTTGTTTATTTTGATAGATTATTTTTTATTGATTTGATATGCATGATTTCTCTTTTTCTCTTTTGACTCCCACAAATCGATTGTTCTTTCTTCTTATCGAATATGATGCCACACCCCTTGTCCGCATGTAACACATCATGCATTAAACTAATATAACCAGCAAGGCTACATAATTCTTAAATAAAATAACAAAAACAATACAAATAGTTTAGAATTCATTACTCAACATTGTATTCCTCAAATCAAAAACAAAAAATCTACAAGAGTCTCCATCTGAAACAACTCCAAAAATAACTTACAACTAAATCAATTACAATTTTTCAAAGTACAGATATCTCAATCAGAATGACACCTATGAAAAAAACTAAAGGAGATATGTGGTGTAAGCAAAAATAGTAAGTAATTTCAATCCTCTTTTCGGTGAAAAATAATTATATTTACACAAAAATTTTAAACATACATTCAATTTATCACATACATAATCCTTGCAATAAAATCAAGAATACTTACAAAATAATCAATATAACTGTTGACAAATCAAACCAAGGAAATACTTTTCATTCGCATGTGTAGATGCATAGGTACATACATACATGGGTAATTACATGCATATATATGCTCAAACTCTTGAATGCAAGAATCAGTACTGGGCATCCAACCTAACTTTATCCCAGTTAGGAGGGCCATATAACTATACTTGCATTTTTGGTCTACTCACCATTAGAAAGGTAGATTCGAGAACAAACTATGATATACAAAGAATTATAAGAGTTATACGTACATATTATACATCTATTCATCTTACAATCCATGCGAATAAATAATCAAAATTGCCAAAGAGATTGTCATACTCAATATTACAAAATTGTATGAGAAGATATATAGAGAAAGAAGTTTTATAAAAAGTGAGAAAGGATAAGAATCACTTACCTCAAACCTCTCAATCCCAAGAATAATCAAGATCTAACAAAACGAAATTCCAACTTAAAAAGAGACTTATACCAACATTCGACAAATAATCCAAAATCATAACAAAAACCTCAGCCTTCTAAATTACTATACTTAAATTTAAAAGAATAAATACAAGTCTAAAATAAAATTAGGAAATAATATGTAGTATTCAATTTAATTACAAGATAATAATAATAAGAAAATGTTAATAAGTATATATAGTAAATTGGGTGATAAAATAAAATTAAAATAACAATTACAATAATAATAATAATTAAAGTTGTCAAAAATGATCAATTCGACTACAAACCCCAACCCCAATCATAAGGGTTAGAGACTTTAAAGGGTGAGGCCGAACTAACCCAAGACTTAAAAAGAAAGAAATGATAAAAAAAAAAAAAAAGAAGGAAAAAGAAAGAAATGATAAAAATGAAAAAAAAAAATGAAAAGAAGGAAAATGAAAAAAGCAAAAGAAAAAGAAAAAAGGAATTAATAAAAACGGTAGAAAGGAAAAAGGAGACAAAACAAAAAAGTGAAGAAAAAAAAGAAAAAGTAGTAAAAAAAAAAAAAAGAGACACAAATGTTTTTTAAAAAATAAACTACTTTTTTTAGCTTAAAATATAATCACTTTTTTGGTCAATTTTTTTCTTTTTTTGCTTTTCTTCAAAAACCAAAACAAACAAATTTAATTTCCCAGAAAGTGCTTTTTCTTAAAAAATAAGTGCTTAATTTTTAAAATAAGCTAAAACAAACAGGGTTCAAATATTCAGTTATAAATCATTCGTTGAACCCTTTTGGATGGACTTATAAAAAAAAGTACTTTTACATAAGTGTTTTTTTTTTTTTTTAAAGTTAAGTTGTTTTATATTTGAGTGCATAAATTTATAAGTGCTTCTTAAAATTTAAAACTTGTTTGTAATTTTTTTTTTTTTTTGAAATTTTTGTTTTTATTATTATTTTTTAAGATTTAATAGAATAATTATATTCTATAAGTTATAACATATTAAATGCTAATATTTTAATGTATTTAAGTAAACTTAAATTATTTTACTATACATTAAAAACCAAATCTTTTTAAAAATATCATAAACTAAAAAATAGATTGAAAAATAATAATAAATAAATAAATTATGTTTAATTTTATCTCAAAAAATCCTAAAATATTTTTACCTTTTTTTTTTATATATATTTGACTTATGTTTATTCACTATATGTTATAAAGATATATACAAGAATTAAAACAAAAACAAAAAAATGAATTTTAAAAATATTATAATTGGAATAAAAAGATAAAAATGGAAAAAAAATATAAGAAAAAAAAAACTGAACGCGCAACACAGAACATTGGCAGGTTGAAGTTGGAGGTGGGCCTAGGGTACTTAGGGGGATGAAAACTGTGCTGTCGCGGAAGTTTGGTGTGGTGCTGGGGTTAAAAAGGGAAAAAGAAAAAGTAGAAGGAAAAAGGAAAAAATAATAAATAAAAAAAATTGAAAGAGAAAATTTTAAAAAATTAATATAAAAACTTGGAGAGTACGGATTATGTTTTTCATAAGTTAATTTTTGTTGCTTTAAAAAATAAGTAAAATTTTAACTTTTTTTTTTTTTCAACATGTGCTTTTTTGTATAATCCTAAACAAAAAAGGTTTTTTTTTCCCACTTAAGTGCTTGTTCAGGAAAAATAAGTACTTATTTTTTAAATCAAGCCAAAACAAACAGGTCTTTAATAATAAGTATTCGAATCTTCTTCATCTTTTTTCAGGAGAAATATTGGAACTGTTTGGATTGGCTTAATTTAAAACATAAGTACTTAAATTTTTAAAACAAGTAATTATATGGGAAAAAAAAAATGTTTGTTTGAGATTTTACAAAAAAAATATAGGTTAGAAAAATAAAAATCAAAATTGAACTTCTTTTAAAACTCCAAAAAGTAACTTCTAATTTGCATATTATATTTTCTTATCTTTTTCTCCTTAGTTTTCTCTTCCCATTCTTTGTTTTTATTTCTCAATTTTTTTTTTCACTACCGCACCCCTACCCCTACCGTATTCTGCACCCTCCGCCATCTTCGTCACATTGTTCCTTTTTTTTTTCCCCCCTTCCTCTTTTTCCAATTTTCTCTTTTTATTTTAATTTTCTTCCATTCTTTTATTTTTTATTTTCTTTATATTTTTTTTCTTACTTTTAAAGGTTTTTTTTTCCTCCTGTCACAATAGTTTAAAAATTCATTTAATTTATCTCATAGGTATATATTTATAGGACAAAATATCCACAATAATCTTGAATTTTTAAAAAATTCAGGTTTTGCCCTTAAACTTTAATATTCACCTGTCATAATCTCAAACTTTCAAAACATTTAAAATATGCTTTTTCATCCAACCCGACTATTAAATTTAATGGAATTCATTTACAAAATATTTGTTTATCCAACTTTTACCCTTATACTTTATTACTGTTCAACTTTTACCCTTAGACTTTATTGTTATCTAACTTTTACCCCTTACTGTCTCTTTAGGGACATCTCAGTGGATGGAGTAGCAAGCTTGCAGACCATAATTCTCGAGTTCGAATCCCACCAACACCCTTCTAGATAAGCGAAATGTCGAGGTGCATACAAATTAACCTGAACATCGCTAAAAAAAAAACAAAAAAAATAAACTCTTACCCCTTACTAAATTTCTTATCATATCATATATTGTCTATGTATAATGCATGATTTATGTTATTTTGTAAATTTTAACGAATTAGATACTCTTGATTAGTCCAACACACTATTTATCTTATCCTATCCTTATTTGAAAAAACTATTTATTGTTATGAATAGACTTAACTAAAAAGCTAATTGGATACTCATATTGCAACAAATAGAAACCCATATTCACAATAAATTGAATCATGAATTTTATTGATTAAGAAGAATTTCATTTCTTAAAGAAAAATGAAACGACATACAATAAATTAATAATTGGGAGAATAAGGATGAAATGCATATCACTAATTTGTTAAAATCTACAAAATAACACATACTACGTATTATATATGTATGACATGACAAAACATTTAGTAAGGGATACAAGTTAAACAACAATACAGTGCAAGACTCGAAAGTTGAACAGTAACAAAGTATAAAAACAAAAGTTGGATAAATAAATGTTTCATAAATGAACTCTGTTAACTCTAATTGATGGGTTGGATGAAAGGGCATATGGTATACATTTTTTAACTTTGATGTTGTGACAAACGAATTTTAAAATTTAAAGGCAAAACTTGGATTTTCATAAATTTGAGGGTTATCTTGGATCTTTTGCCCATCTTTATACTTTAGAACAAATAAAATTATTATTTTTTTGTATTTATTTCTAACAATATTAAATTCAACACCAATTATTTTATATTATTCTCTTATCCATCTTGAATTCGTGTTTTTTTTTTTTCTAAAAAATATAATATTATTGTATTTTATTAAAAAATAGGGAAAATATTTCACAACGAGTCTAAACTTTCCCAAAATCTAGTTATAGCCCTCAAACTTTAAATCATTTGGGTTTAACCCTCCAACCATGAAAACGTACAAAAAGAAGTCCTTCCATCTATTTCGGATATCAAGCCCTGATGTGAGACCCCCATGTGCCACCCATATGAGATTTTTCAAGGGTATTTTTGGATATTAAATTTTTCTCTCTCTTTTCTTCTTCTTCCTCTTCACTTCCCGTGACTCCCCTAGCCAACCTCTTTAGTCGACACCTCCCTATTGTCGATGCCTCTCCAGATCTGAACATTTTTAATGAAGCCCATCTCCCCTGACCACCTTTCTGCCTTTCCCTACCTAGACCTACTCCTCCAGCACTACCCCGTCTAGCCAACCGTCCCTATACACACCATCGTTGTTGCGCTCCCTTTGTAGATCTGTGCCCCTTCATCACATAAAAAACCTTGACCGACAACCTTTCAATAGGCAACAAACAGCTAGCTAAATATGTCATGGATCCCCAATCCTCTAATCCCCCAAGTTTTGCAACACTCAATTGCAACTGTTAACCCATCCTCTTCCGCCATCTCTCTCTTGTCTTCCTCTAATCTCTTCTCACTCTACAGCCTCAAACCATAAATTATTAGGCCAATTCCCATGTTGTACAATAGTCCCAAGAAATAAAATCTCCTTAAATATAGGGCCTCAAGCTTTTAATCATTTTTTATTTTTGTTCATTCTCCTAAAAATCAATAATTTAATCTAATTTTCAGTTTAAATGAAAAAGAAAAAGAAAAAGAAAAAGAAAAAAAGAGGTTGACGATGTCATCAACTAAGCTAGCTAATAGAAAATGTGACGAAAGTGGTATCGGAGCCGATGTCATTTCTTGTAGTGGAATTGATAGTGACGTTAGGTGGTTCTCAAGAAAATGTGATGAATATGAAAACGAAGTAGGAAAGGAAGAGGGATATTGTGTTGGGGAGGAACGTGCACACCATGTGCTTGGCTGTTATAAAAATCTGCCATTGATAAGTCTACAGGTGATAAGGAAGCTTACATGGCTAATTATTGGCTAGCTACTAGAAGAATCTCACTAAAAGAACTAAAAATTGAATATCCAAAAATATCTATATAAAATAGCACATGAGTGGCATATGAGGATCTTCCATCATGGCTTCAAGCTAAAAATGGACGGAATGACTCCTTTTTGTACATCTTCATATTGCTGGTTAATCTCATCAACCTTCCTGCTTTTCTAAATGAGAGAGTAACTTTTTTACCTTTTGGTTGATAAAGTAACATTACATGCTGTTACAATTTTCGCGTACAATCCTTCGTACAAAACCCATGACAAAACTTGATCTCCAAACCAACTCGAAAATAATTGCTTCTATGAATATCTTAGAATATTTAGATCCATCTAATCTTTAAAATATCTTCAAGCTTTAACCCGATAAAGCCTTGACCAGATGCAGATTGCAACTTGCATCGATGTTGCAACTCAATGTAGAAGTTATTTCCGCAACAGATTTAATGATCAAGAGCTGAAACTAGATTTTGGGAAATTTTAGGGGCGACTTGGAATATTTACCCTATAAAAGAATTTAAGTTTACTTAAATATTCAGTATTAGGGTGTAATATACTAAACTTATATAACATAATTATTCTATTAGATTCCAAAAAAATTGTAATAAAAACATTTTTTTTATTTTAAAAAAGTACCTTTTAGTCCAAACAACTTTTAATTTTGAAAAGTACTTATAGATTTCGGCACCCAAATGCAAAACAACTTATCATTAAAAAAAGGGTAAAAAGTGTCAAAAGCACCTAAACTTTCCTGTTTTTTGTTTTAGAAACTCGAACTTATTTTTTGTAATTCTAGACACTCAAACTTTCCAAAAGTATTGAATTTGACACTTCTGTCCAACTTGAGCTTTAACCGCTAATGGCATACAGTCAAACCCACTTAATTTGATCTTTTTTTAGGGTAAATTTGGAAGGAAAAAGTTTTTCAAAACCTCACCTTCTTCCTTGAGTGAAAACCCTAGCAATCTCTTGCTTTCGTGGAGCCACACGAAGGGTCTCTAGTATCTGCAAATTTTCAAAAAAAAAAAAAAAAGGTGGAGGAATCCAAACCCCTCAAAACTGAAGAGTCTTTTGTACTAGGTTCAGATTCCTTGCAAGATTTGATTACGTTATCATATTTCCGATTGAGGAACCCAAAGGTCGTGCGGCTCAAATTCATACAAGGATGAAAGGGGAACGGGTGTTTGAGGAAAAGTGTAAGTATCCTAAATTGGACTATAGATTCAGCCATGAGATGTGATCCGTGTCAGTATCAGTCTATCCATATTATATAGCCATAGCAGAGATGGTAATGTTCACCGTCTCTTGTTTATACTTCTAAGAGTTCTGAACAATCTCACAAGAACTCGCATTTATTATCACAACTTTTAAAGCCTATATTATTACAACCTCAAGAATGTAACATAACATAAGAGAATGCTTATGTAGTGCCTCTCCCAGATGTTTTCTTGTTTCCCGTTGCAGTTTTCCAGAGGAATCAGTGAAGATTCTCACTCAGTCTAACCTATAATCATAATAACAAAATGATCGGGTGGAACTACTTGAACATTAGCATTGGGCATCTCTTTCTTAATCTTTTTCTGTTCTTAATCTCTTCCTTAATCTTTTGCTTCGATCAATTGTGCAAAAATCAGAAGTTTTATTTTAGACAATATGCACGTCACCAACCCGATCATCCTACCTCAACATCCAATCAATAATGAACTCCGGAGTGCATCTCTTTAATGTCTCCAAAGTGGAAATCACATGTCCGCTTGTCCTAGGCATATGCTGCATTTATAAAAAAGAGTGCAATTCGAGGATTTTTGCACTTTATCTTTAAGTTTTCCTTCAGATGTCGATAGCAAAAGGCATATGGAACCTTGAGATATACTATCCTCACTGTATGCAGTATGCCTTAGTATTGATTAGATACAATAACCAAATCATCCTGCAATCCATATGCAATCCGAAATCTTCTCAAGAACCACTCTCATGACTCGTTGCCCTCCTCCTCACCAAACCTAAAAGCAATGGGAAAAGTTTACCCATTTCCATTCGCACAGACAGCTACATAAATTTTACCCGCATACACACTTTCCAAGTGTGTTGCATCTATGATAATTACGATCCTCATGTACTTGAAACCCTCAATCGAAGGACTAAGTGTACAGAATGAGCTCAAAAACTACTCACCTCGCTTATGTATACTGGTCACCATCCCCGACATTATATGCTCCAACATTTGGAGGTATGACGATAGCGGTCTATATGAGTTTTTTATAGTTCCATAGTCTATGTCTTTTGCACGTTGTAAAGATCACCAAGCCTTGGTGTATCCGAGCTTCACACCATAATTCTCCAACATGTCTTGAATCATATTTTTTAGGGTGTGATTCACACCGACGAGTTTACCAGCGTACATATGACCAATCGTTGTTAATCTTACACTCCTGTTTTGGCTTTGTTGTACAGTTTGGATACAAGTGTGAGTCGAGACAAACTTGTGAATAACCCAAATCTAGCATCCAGCTCTACAATTTACACTTATCCTGAAAGTACAATCTTTTTGGCTCTTACATCGTGCAACAAATCTTCCCTTATCCGAACATACCACATGATATGGAAATCGGTTATCGAGTGAATATTCATTAACTACTACTACCAATTCATCCTTATTGTTAACGACTGCATCCTTTCCTATAAAAACCATTGGTGGAACAAAATCGTCTTCCGAAAAATGCACCTCTTCGTCATCATTTCAGACCATGTTTGCAAATTGAGTAGAAGGTTCCGGTATAAATTGATCAAATGGAATCACCTGTCTCATCCCATCGTGGAAGTTGTCATCATCGTCAGCCTCAATGCTATGAATATGTTCTTCATCGATTTCATAATTATTACCTATGAGAATATATCCGGATGTCCTCGCTTCATCATTTGCATCAATAAATTCCTCCCTTGCATGATCATTTGGATTGAATGGACAATTATAGTCAATATCACCACCGATGCCGCCCTCGTAAGTTCTTTGAATTTTGTTCTAGGATCCCCTTCCCCCTTTAAATACATGATGCCATACATGTCTTCAATCTCTATTAATTTCTGACTTCCATCACAAAATTTAGCAGCAATTGACATTTGTATGTCAAATTGGTTTAAGTCAATCTTCATGATGTTTGCCATAGTTCTCCTAAAATCTTCATAATTCACTTCGGATGGTAAGACTAGTGGACACACCCTTCCACTTAGAGAATCCTCGTGAACAGCAATCCTCATATAATCCATTTTTGCAAACAATCAGAAGAAACCTATTCAAAAAATGACCATTGAATAATGAAAAGGAAAAAAAATTAAATGGATGTCTCGAAATCGGCAACTCAAGTCTCGAAATATCCTTATCCATCTCAAAATCCCCAACTCAAGTCTCGAACTTATCTAAAGTCTCAAAATACCCAATTCGTGTTTTGAAATTCCCTTATCTCCAGCTCGAAATAGCCAACTCAAGTTTCGAACTTTTCTTACGTCTTGAAAGCCCACTATGCAAGGCATGAAATCTCTGCAATCCCACCTTCCTTCCTTCATCCTGCTACTACGTAAATATGGGCCAAAAAAACAACACAGAACGAACAAACCCAGGCTTCCAAACACCAAAAAAAAAAATAATAATAAAGAAACAAACCCGACAATGTACCCTTGAACACTTACTACCTTTGTCTTTTTGATTTTGGAAAATAAAAATCACTAACTTAACGACCGAACATAATAAAAAGCTAATTTATTTCTTTCTCTTCGACAAGGGAATGGTTCTTTAAGCAATTTTCTTAACAATCGTTCGAAATTTCAGATCAAATGAATGATGTTAGTTGTGGTTTCTTCAATTCATTTTATATATAGTTGGTTTCGATTGCTGTATATGTTGAATGTAGAGGGATAAGATGGTAAATGCATGTTAAAGGAGAATAAATATTAAATTTTGGATTTTTTTTAATTAAAAATCAAAATAAATATAGAATGAAAAGTTAGTTTTAAATATAAATAATGTGTAAAATGTTATGAGGATTTGGATAAATAAGAAATAATTGTTTCAATATAGATAAAAATGAAAACGTCCGATCATTAATCATATTCATCTAATTGCACAAATATGACATAATTTATAAACAGATGCAACATGTTTATGTTAATCTTTTTAAAAGCAGCATTTAACTTGGGTACTTTAAACACATTATTTTTTAATTGAAAATTTGAAAAAAATACAATGAGTGGATTTTGAAAAGCCGCACCTACGTTTGGCAATCATATGTGCGGCTTTTGAAAAGCCAAAGTACCTCACTTGTATAAATCCTGACAAAATCCACTCCATTACAAAAAACATCTGAAAAGTAACCCCGGTCAATCAAAAGCACAGGAAAAAGAGATATCATTCCTAGCATGAGGCTTTTATCTATGCAGCAGACTTTTCCGGTCAATCTTCTATCTTGGTTCTGCCATTGTTATTCTCATGGTATTCTCGTGGTCCGATCTTTCCTCAATTGATTTACCAAGTTCAGGTGAACCTCCAGATTCCAAAAAGAAACCAGGATGCATTAGCTTAGGCAATTGAACACCTTCATTGCTTAACATGAATACTACTTTTGCCATTGTTGGCCTGTCTTCAGGGAACTTCTGGACACATAACAGTCCCACATGAATGCATCTTAGCATTTCCCATTCGTCAAATGATTCCTTCAAGCATTCATCCATTAGTTCCAGAGCCTTTTCTTCATTCCACAATACCCATGCCTGGAAAGTTTCAAGACACATTATGTCAGGGCCCAGAAATTATAAAGACAATTTGACAAAAGAAAAAAAAGGAGGAGGCAATTTATACATGTCCCAAAAGACTCTGATGCTGATCTGAATAATCATGATTCCTGTTCCTTTTGCCACTCAGGAGCTCTAACAAGAGAACCCCGAGACTGAAGACGTCGGATTTCACAGAGTATTTCCCGTTAAAAGCTTACTCTGGAGACATGTAGCCACTGTATGAAACCAGAAAAAGGTTGTAAGAATGGGATTAGATTGATGGTTCAACGATCGATCATCAGGGGTATGAAGAGAGAGCTTACTATGTTCCAATTACTCTCTTTGTTCTGCCTTCGATTTGATCTCCTCCAATCTTTCTGGCTATACAAAAGTCTGAAATTTTGGGTTTCAATTCACCATCCAGCAACACATTGCTAGCCTTGAGATCCCTATGAATTATTCTTAGTCGGGAATCTTGGTGAAGATACAGAAGTCCCCTTGCCATTCCCACGGCAATTTCAAATCGATTTTTCCAAGAAAGTAATCTTTTCCTATGCTGATCTGCATGAAAACCAAAAATTGTATCCTTGATTAGTTTTACTTCTAGATCAGTATATGAATTTTCAAGAAAATCATACCGAAGATGAAGAAGTCCAAGCTCCTATTTGACATGTATTCATATATCAGCATCCTCTCTTCTCCTTCTAGACAGCAGCCAAGAAGCCTTACAAGATTTCTGTGTTGAAGTTTTGAAATTAAGATCACTTCATTCTTGAATTCCTGAAGACCTTGGCCAGAATTCTCTGATAGCCTCTTCACTGCTATTTCTTGTCCATTTGTCAGTTGACCCTGCAACATTTTTAATTTGGGAAATCAGTTAACACTATTCAGTTCAAGAATAACCTATTTGGTAAAGCAAATATTACCTTGTAGACAGCTCCAAATCCACCCTCTCCAATTATATTAGACAAAGAGAAATCTTCAGTAGCAGCAACTACAGCATCCAGTTGAAAAACTGGCAGTTCCAAGTCCTCTTTCCCTTTCTCCAATCCTCTAGTTACTGTAACATTTGTCATGAGAAAGTATACATAGTCAAGAATCAACCAAAATGATTGCCAATCAAAAGAAATGAAGCAATTCTGCTTACATGTATTCTTCCTTCTGTTAAGTAATATGCAGCAAATGCCAAGGCCAAGTGCAATTGCTGAACCAGGTATTACTGATGCAGTTAGAATTCGCCGCAGTCTTTTCTTCTTTCGATTTCCTATGAAACAATAAGAGTCTCAAGTATATTCCCTGCAGTCATGTCAAAGAAAAACAATACATTTGATGAATAATATAGTTACCTAATTCGGAAGCAGGCAAGCGTAAATAAAGAATTTGCTCACTGTCCATGGAAGAGAACTCTCGAAGATCAATTAGATCATCAAACCACATCAAACAGCCAATCCCACCTCTCCTTATATCTGAATTTGCATAAGCAGAACAGTTACAGTTCTTTAAACACTCTCCTTTACATTCCTCAAGAGTCATGCTTTGACTCAGCTGGAACTCCTGGAGGTCTGGCAATTTCAGATTTCTGAACCTAAGAAATCCTTCTCCCTTCTTGCAATCTGATGGGATCTTCCTTATGCATCCGCCACTCCAACTTAAGGCAGCCCAATCTCTTTGAAATTTCGGAACAAATCCCGTCAAGCACTCACACAATGGACTTCTCCCGACTCTACAAATCCCATTAGGACCACACCTTCCATAATCATCACACAAGTCGTGAGTGACTGTGTACATTATTCTCCATTCAGAACTTCCTTCCTCTAGTACATAGCGTTGAGGCAGACCTGATTCAGTTAGAACAAGTCTAGATTCTGATGAATTATCACTCCATTCATACATATAATAAGATGCTTCTTTACTGTGAACAAAATTATACTTCAAAATGGGACTTGTCATCACATTAACACCGCCAAATCGTACTCCATTAAATGCCCCAGCTCGGTATTTCTTTTCTGTTCCCTTGAGAAGAACAAATTGAGGTAGTCCAAGGTTCTCAATCATGTAAATGAACTCTCCAGGAGAAGGGTCACTCTTATTTTTCCAAGATCTCAAGTACCAAGTCTTTCCACTACTTAAGTTCCATCCTATCTTCATGCCCTGTAAAAGTGTATCAGTCGGAAAATCAAAGCTCTGCCAAAGGTAGCTGATCTGGTTATTATTACTTCTAACCACGAAGTTTCCTGAATCCAAGAGCTGAGCAACTGAACCCTCAGATGAACTTGAAGAATTCGTCCTCCAGAGAATTTGTTTTGTTCCATTAAGCAGAACAAGGTTTCCATCGGTCCTCATTTCCAAAAGCCCATCAGAGCCTTTTACTGGGCTTTCTCTGTTGGCAATCCAAACAATTGTGTCGGGAGAATTCTTGTACCATATTCCCAAGTAACGATTGGTGCTGCTGCTAGAATCAACAGGAGTAAAGAATCCCAGTACAAATCTCTGACCTGAAGAAACGAGAGTCTTGCCATCAGAGAGTGTGGCATTTTGGCTGATCAAATCACTGCCTTTTGCAGGTTTCGGGAGAGAAAATGAGATAAGAATCAAGAGAAAGACTGATGACCGGAACCCCATTGGAAATTTGGATTCACTGTAATTTTCATATCATTAAATAGATCATATTTTCAATCCGGTCACTGTGGAAAATCTACGTGTCAATCTCTGACCACCGTTTTTCAACTCCGTCGGCGGCTGGGCTAGGGTTAAAAAGGTGATTTTCATTTTTATATACATTTCACAATAAAAGTAAATCAAATTTAACACTTTCTCCCAATATATAAGCCATCCATATCGAGTCGTTTTCTTTTTTCTAATGAAATTATTTATATATATTTATAATACTTCCGTCCAAAATTAAATATTTCATTTTGACTTATATATATTTTAAGAAAATGATTTCACTTAGTTCATTTTAAAATTATAATGTCAATTCTGTTAATAAAATTTTTATTAATTTAGGAAATGAAACATTCAATTATGAATGATTCAAAATAAAATATAAGATATTTAATTCAGGACGGATTGAGTATTTTCTTTTACTCATATCCTATTTTTAATATTCTTCTGGAAAAAATTGAGTTACCATTATTAAAAAAAAAATAATAAAATAAAATATAAGATATTTAATTCAGGATGCATTGAGTATTTTCTTTTACTCATATCCTATTTTTAATATTCTTCTGGAAAAAATTGAGTTACCATTATTTAAAAAAAAAAAGCAAGGAATTATTTTAGATATGATTAGAATTGCGTTTAAAGAATCCTTACTATGTATAAAATGATGGGTAATGATTTTTATTTTGTATTACGAGATGAAAGATGTACATATAAGATTATATTTCTTTACAAGTGATCTCGTAATTATCCCTACACTATACATCTCAAGAACATGTCAATCCAAGAGGATTATAGCTCCACATAGATCAAAAAGCATGTATTCTAAAGCTCAATAATAATAATAATAATCATTGATGTGATAAGACAAGTCTCGATGATAAAGGGCAATACTTATAATAAAAATTAGACACAACTAAGAGCATCTCAAATGAGATGCTTATGAAGCATGCCAAGAGGAAAGAGAAAATAATGAAGCACTCCTTCTCATTGGAAAGAGGTGCTTCACTTATTGGGGTGTATATTTAGAAAATCGATGTTTAAAATATTTTTAGGATAAAAATGAGTTAGTAGTAGGGTCCACTTATGATGATGAAATCTAATTTAGATATCTTGAAAAAAGAGAACGATTAATGGAGAATAATGGTGCATAATACATGGATACTTAAAAATGAATATGTGACACATGGGGTTCTCAATAGGTACCCTTTAAAAGTGTGCACAATGGGAGATGCTCTAATAGTTCTAAAGGTAGGGGTTAACTATAGGAGTAGGTGGTAAAAAAGAGAAGAAACAATAAATCCCACATGATGACAAGCTTTGAAACATGGCCGTCAAATGTATATTCACATTTGTTCATAAGTAAACCCTCTATCTTTTACTACTTCTCATTAGAGTGAAATCAAGGTATTACTATTCATTAATAGGTAAAATGGTCGATTTAGTTCCATAACCTTCTTGTTTTGATTATGTATGTCTATTTTTTTTTTAATCTTTTAAGATCCTACAATTTTTTTTGGTTTTGACCATGCAGATTCATTTTATTCTTTTATCTTTTAAGGTCCCATAACCTTTTTGTTTTATATATGTAGGTCCATTTCTATATTTTATATATATATATATATTTACGGATTTGTTAAGGTGTGCTCCGGAGGGCACCTTAATGGGCTCTCCAACCGTTACCGTAATGGAATTGTTGCTCCGCTTGGTTGGCTGAATGAGCACTGTAGCAACAATTCCGTTACGATAACGGTTGGAGCGCACATTAAGGAGTGTTCCGGAGCGCACCTTAGCAAAACCGTATATATTTATATACATATATCTTTTAAAGTACCATAACTTTATATCATTTTTTAATTTAGTTGGTCATCGATAAAAGTTATAGGATCTAGATGGTCACCGGTAAAAAGTTATGAGACTTTAAAAGATAAAAAAGATATGAACCTACATGGTAAAAATAAAAGAAGTTATGAAACCTTAAAAGATTAAAAAATATATATTTGAACCTATATGGTCAAAATAAACAAATTATGAGATTAAAGTGACCATTTTACCTTATTAATATACTCCGATTTTTCCCTTACTATTTAAACGTTGAAATATTCGGTATGTTGTTTTCAATAGAAAATAGTAGTACTTGTAATTGAGGGGATTAGTTACAGTGCCCAACAACTATGTTGACCTTTTTTTAATAGAGAAATAAATTAATTAGACATATTTAACATCCAAATATGCTGCATCAAGTTTGCGAAGTTGACGATGTATGTACCTGTCACGTAGATTAGCTTTTATTTGTACAATTTCTACGAAATTTGGAGGAGGTTCATAATTCCCTCAACTGTTGTTGAACCTCCATCAACATCAACTGTTTCATATTCAAAATGGTATTTTCTATCATTTTTGTCACGTTCATCCTCGACTATTATGTTGTGTAAATTGTGATGTGGTGGATGAGGCTACTAAAGATTATGGCCAAATTGTAAATATTGAGGGACTTGTGAGAAGTTAGGGTTTTGGGAAATTTTGGATCTTAGTCCTTGTCATCAAAATCCTGAGTTCCACGTGAATCCATTTGGGAACAAAGAAGAAGAAACTAATTAAAAGAAATGAAGGATGGAAAATGTAGAAGAGAAACTAATTGAGAAAAATAAGGTATGAGAAAATGTAGAAGAACGTGCGTGCAGGATATCTTGCTTAGGGTAGATTATTCATATAAGAAATTGAACCAAAATCGTATATGAAATCCTATCCTATCTAAAGTTTTATTTTTTTTATTTTTTTTTATTTTGTCTAAGGATAAAGATTTTTAGAAATAAGAAAATTAAAATAATATATATTGTGAAGTTTATAAATTAAAAATATAATTTAAAAATAAAAGAAGTTTTTGTGCCTATTATAAAAAAAAAAATTTAAAGAAAAAAAAACAAATAGATATTATGAATTTGTATATAAAATTAGAAAGAATAAAAAAAATTAATCAATATACACAAAAATTACAAGTATTAAAAAAAAAAAGTAAATTAAAGAAATTGTAAAATTGTTGGGTTGAAAGAAGAAGGAAATCATTTAATAAAGGGAATTGGACCCATCACATGGGCGATGTCCGTTAAACCGTGCATGAAGCTTTCCTGTGCCTGGTTTGGCACCAATGCCCATCTCATCGACTTATTTGGTGTTTGGGACACCCGTCTTCAGTGGGGAGAGGTGCCCCTAATTATTCTCGGCAATTAAGCATCTCGATTAGATTGCTCTCAGGTGGCACAGATTGAGTTTCCCACAAGAGAACTTGTTGTGATCTAGAAGTTTTCCACTGAATTGGAGTTTGTTTGCTTTTCTAACCAAGCTCTCGTCGTGACTAAAAGTTTGCTGAAATATTCAACCAAGAATGAATTTTTTAAATTCTAATTTAAAATCTGACATTTTTATGCCATTAAGGATGATTGTAGAATACAAATTAGAAAAAAGTCATTTTATTGGTCTCCAAGGATACTAATTAGTTTTGGTTATATACTGTTTGACAATTTTGGAAAACGTAAAATCCAATTATTCAAATCGTTCCCATGTATACTTTTGGTAAAATCTTGCCTTTCTAAGGCTTAGGACATATATTTATGGTTGTGATAACCTTTTGTTTTAGTATTTTGGTCTTTTAAGGTGATTTTGGGTTAATCAGATTTGGGACATATTATCTTATGTATCTTTATTCTTGTCGATAACTTATAAATTTATATTTGAAACAAGCTATAATTTCGTGAAATGAGATAATTCTTGATATAAAAAAGTTATAATTACAATATTTTTTTTATTAATAGATGGCTCTTGAAAAAGTTATAAACTTAAATTGAAAAGTCCCTGTAGGTCTATAATTATGGATTTACTCCAGTCCTTTTGACATAAGTAAAAAGTTAGAAAGCTCTCAAAACTCAACTTTTATTTCTTCAACATCCATCCTCTCTAAAAGTAATATTCATCATTCTACCTTACAAATTATTCTCATTTCCTCCATATAGTACTTAAGTAATATTTGGTTCGCTAAGCTTACTATTGGTATGCTTCTTCGTTAGGCATGATCTTTTTATCCTAAGAGAAAGATGTTCACGAAAACTCTAAATACTATCAGAGGGTCGAATCTATCTTAAGGGGATAATACAAAGTATTAAACTCAATCAAATTCGAACTTTCTCTTCCATAAGATTGATTATATTTCTCTCTAAATTATAGTTGATTTTTTTAAACTTACCTATCTAAAATTAAATTTCTATATGTATTTTATTATTTATGTGTGAAGTTAACTTCTATTTTTTATAGGAATTATAATCTAGTTAATATAATCTTATTCAAATATATATATATATATATATATATATATATATATATAATATTATCTAGGTTTTGCTTTCATCGCTTTTGTCTTGATCTTTAATATAAATAAATAAATAAATAAATATATATATATATATATATATATTCCTAAAGTTAATATTAAA
>JAOXNR010008547.1:0-32973 GCA_028571225.1 Parsonsia alboflavescens
TACCGTAACGGAAATTTTGGTACAGTGCTCATGCAGCCAACCAAGGAGAGCAAGAATTCCGTTACGGTAACGGTTGGAGCGCGCCTTAACAAATCCGTATATATATATATATATATTTATTTATATATATATTAATGTTATATAGAGGTCTATGAAGCACACCTTCTGAAGTGCTTTAGTTAAATCTCTAACTGTCAAAGTTAACAGTTATTTATTAAAAAAAAAAAAATTTTCTATAGAAAATTAAAATTTCAAATATGTTTTTATAAACTAAAACCCGAAAAAGATAAATTTTATTAAAAAAAGAAATTTAAGACATTGATGGGATTGGAATTTAAGACTAATGATCTACACGTACGACACTCTATCCACTAGGGTGTTCTAGGGATACTTGATTTGATTTGATTTGATTTTATTAGAAAAAGAAATTGACCATTAACTTTGATCATCATAGATTTAAATTGAGTACTTTGTAGCATACATATATATATATATATATATATATATATATATATAAACCATCAAATACTTAATTAGTTAACAATAATGACAAGAAAAGTTAATTAAAATGACTTTTATTTAGTAACAGAAGGAGTGTCATAATAAGATCAAATAAGCGGATAATTTTTATGAAAGTTAAATAGATTTCATAATTTTTTATTAAATTAAAATGAAACATTTAATTTCGAACAGAAAGAATATATATCAAGGATAATTTTTCTTGAGAGAAAGGGTTAAACCTAGGGATGCAATGTTCAATTTTGCGTTTTTCCTAACGTGATTGGGTTGCAAATGAATTGGAAACGGGTGTCCAAGTCTAGACCTTATTATGCCTCTTAATTAGATTGTGTGGCATTCATGAAATTGCATGATAACAAGAGCAATGGGGATCATAGCAGAATGTTATCTCTGCTCCATAATAACAGTCACATTAGGTATTTATAGTTTGTTCAAAATTATTTATTTAGTTCGGTAATTTAAATTTACATTAATTAATATTTTCAATATTACCTTAATTATTCTTTATTGATACTCTGGCTTTTTTTTTAAAAAAAATGAATATCTTATTTTAGTGTTAACAAATTTTAATAAAAGATTGTGAATTGATAAAATAAATTTTTAATAAAACAATTAGTTATATATATATATATATATATATATATATATATATGTTTGAAATCGAGATTTATCTTCTATCAATTTTTAGAAAAGAATTAAATAATTTTTTTAAGAAAATAAGTTAATTTTTAACATAATTATTAAAAAAATTAAAATGAGATTAAATCTAGGGAATAATTATTTTTTATAACTAGGCAGAGAGAACCTGTAGGACGTTGGCAGAAATGGGGGTATTGACATCTTCAGTAGTACTTGTCAAATGGAAGCAATAAAACTGGATTACATAACAATCACAAAAGAGTTAAAGACTATATTATGTTGATCTTGCTATCGTGGTCGTGTTTCCCACTCTTTGTGTTTCTCTAGAATTCCAGTTTTTATTTTATTATTTCTTACTTTGTGGGGAGAGGGCTGTAAGGTTCTAGAAGGTGGTGGCTGTGATGGATCCATTCCGACAATAAATAATAAATCAGGGGGGAAAAAAACTATTAAGAGAAATTAATATTCCGAAGTTTTTTCAAATTTTTTCCGTTGATTGAGAAGATAACAAATCATAAATAAGTCAACACATTAGATTTTGATCCCAATATATTTATACTTTAAAAGTTTGTATTATATTTTTATTCATTTTAAATGTATAAATATATATATATATATATATTTACATTTATATATATTTATACAGTTTTTCTTTACCATTCGACATCACACATCAGGTGCCGTGTGCGTTAAGAAATGTCATCATTTCATTTGAAAAAAAAAAAAAAATCGCAGCAGAGTAGAGATTTATTTAGATTTAATGACACCGTTCCACCACCACCTTTCCTATGAGGCGAGAACTAAGCAGAGAGGAGAGACCACTATCATAATCACACCAGATCAGCAGAGTAGATTTGGAACCAAAGGAAAAAAAAAGGGGAAAACAAAGCAGAGCTAGAACCTACGCATCGTTTCCACCACCACTCCAATGCCTACCATTTCCTCCACCACTTATCTAAAATCAACACCCTACACATAGCAACATCGTACCCACCACCACCCAATACCGCATCCACAACCCTCTGCTCTTGCTGTGCCTCTTCACCCATCCAAAATCGCACCCAACCCCCTACCATTCCCACCACCACCTATCCCTACCATTTCCACCCAACACTTCTGCACCCAACTGGCTAAGGCTCACCCTCGTAGTAGGAAAAGAAGCATTCTCTGGAGGAAGAGAGAGAAGGAGAGATTTGACCCCAATTTAAAATTTTTTTAAAGAAACAAATAAATGAAACGACGTCATTTTGGCATTGACACACAGTAAAGCTATGTGCGAGGGAGCACATAATAGAATATATATATATATATATATATGTATATATATTTATACTTTTTTAAGTAAGAATCAAAAGGTTTTTGCATATATTGAAATCTTATTCTGGGGTAGTTTTCAAAAGAGTTTTTATTATTGAAAATTTATGTAGAGAGAATATACTTGAAGAATATTGCTAAATATACAGATAATTAAATTTTTAGAGAGGCTAATAAATTTAAAGTGATATTGCACCTACAAATTTAAACATTTAGAACATGATCCTATAAGAAATCAATTTTTGGCAGTTTGAAGTTAATTTTGTGACGGTTGGGTAAAATATAACCCTGTCGCGGTAAACCGTGGAAATTTTCTTTCTTTTTTTTTGTTTCCATTTATTTTAATTTCATTTAATTCAGTAATTTTCTGACAATTTCATTACCGAAATATATAGTTTTATATAATTATATATGGGTTTTTTTTCTCTAAATTATTTTACCCGCCTCTTCCCTTCCTGCCTGACCACCCATCCCTCAAGGGTCTTCTGTGGATTCCAACTTACTCTCATCATATTTTAGATTCGAGACACGTAACAAATGTTGATATTTACCATATAACTAATTAGGATATATTACGATATCTGGTTAATATAAAATATATGCATATCATTCACTATATTTTATATTGAAGTTACTTTAAAATTAACTCAATTTTACTTTATATATATTAGTAACATCGAGGATTATTTATTAGCCTTCTTTTTCGGCACAACCCCCTTTAGGCAAAACATGCTTTAAGGTTATGGCGTCTAAATTTCCGTAACCAAGCAAGTGAGCTTCGAAAGGTGGTCCCATTTTATGTAACGACTAATTTTGGATCTTTTCAATTTTGACAGTAACTCCTCTTCCCAATGAATGTTCCTTTCTGGAACTAAAAAGATCCATTGTTCTACATAAATTTGGAATTTACCAAAATCCTCTCTAGCAAACATATTTCTTCTCTCCAATCAAACTCTTTAAGAAGCGAACTTTCAAGCTTCCCAACTCTGTCCTTTTTTGGTGCCCGGTGAAAAATCGTTCTTTCCATTCTTCATTGTGTATCATCTATCTTTCTAAATTGTGAGTCTTCTCTCTTTCTCTTTTATTTCTTTTCTGAGATTTTCTTTCTTCTCTTTTTTCAAGAAAACATGTCTTCCCATCGCAAGTCTGTTAGCGACTCCCCTTCTATTGAGCTCTTTGGTTCTAAGTAATTTCTATTTCATACTCCTTCTCCTGCGTCTTCCTCGAGTACACCTTCTATTCCTCTTGCTATCAATTCTCCGTTGCCATTACCTACTCGGGATTCCTATAATGAGATATATTATCTGCCCCCTCAATCTGTAGTAGCTTCTTGGGTTAATAGAAATAACTATTTGCCGTCTGAACTAGAGGTCTTTTCTCTTAAGTCTAACATAGATGAGTCACAGGTAATGGAGATTAGTGGGGAGAGAGATTCAGATAAGGGTGATATTGAAGCCCTCGACAGTTAAGAGTGTCCAAATAGTGGGTGAGAAGGTTATATTATCCTCCACGAGACCAATCTTCGAAGAAGGATTCTTCTTCCTTACCATCATCCCTTTTTTCTTGATATAGCTTATTTCTGGAGGTTTCCCATTGTTCAGTTGGCTTCCAATGCAATTTAAGTCGTGATTGCTGTGAAAGTGTCCTGTCATCATTATAGAGTTCCTGTCTCTTTAGAGCTCTTTAGATGCTTCTTTAATTTAGGAATCTCTATTACTCCTCGTAATTCTGGTCACAAGTACCTTCAATTCAATAATTGTCGTAAATTTCCTTCTTCTAGTGATCCTTGGAAGGAGTCCTTTTTCCATGCTCGGCATTGCATAGATGAAATCCAAGTTGATCCATACCCTAAATGGAATCTTAACAAGACTTCTTTCAATGACCCCTTGGTTTTAACTAGTGAGCTTGAGCAAGCTTGAGCTTTTCTTTTCAACTTGGCCCAATCAAATCATCCCAAAATAGGTTCTACAGCTCCCACTTGGGATACTTCATTCCTTATTCCTGCTGGGTAGGGAAGGCCTAGAAGTTGCGACCTTCCCCAAGTCAAAGAAACCAAAGAATTCCCTCTTCGTCATCCCTAAGAACCCCCACAACAAAGTCAATCTCAAGAGCAAACCAATAAACCTTTGAATCTACAAGCTCTGTCAAGAGGTGTTTTCGTCCCAACCTCCTTAACCAAGACTCCCAAGGTCATTGTACCACCTCCTAGGTTCAAGACATATACAATGGCCAATAGAACTAGAAACGAGGAGGCTGCTTTGCCTGCTCCTAGCTCTCCACAACCTACTAAGGTCATTTCTGTTTCTGATTCGCCTTCTCTTGCCTTTGGTTAGAAGGAGAAAGTTATTGCTGCTGCTAAAGGTAATGGTCCGGCGACCCCTAAAAAAGAGGTGAATTCGATGGATGTGCCATTGAAAAGGTCACCAAGACCTTAAAAAGATTAGGTAAGGATGTTTTGACCTCCCAATCTAAGAAGGAGGTCAAAAGGTGGGTCCCCAACCTTCCTTTAGAGTCGAATGACTCTCAGTTTCAATGGCTGCATGATCAATCGTTTTTATGGAATGTGTGCCATCTGTTGATAAAGAACTCTACAAACAGGAGATGCTGAGCTCGATAGGTTTGCGGCTTCTCAGCAATCTGCTGTAAGTGTCTTGGCTTTTCTCTTAGAAATTTTTATTGGAAATTTCTCAGATTGTAGCCTCCATGATGTTGATGAAGAGAGGGAAGCGCTCCCATTAGACACAATGACTTATTAACCACGTCATTTATATTGATTCATATAATAGACGAGAAAACAATTCAAGTATAAAAAATCTTCATATTTGTTGCAGTTGCCATGATACGTTTAAGGTGATTTGTAGAATGATGAATAGATAAATTATTATAAAGGATGTAAGTTGTTTTCACCACGTCAAATATGAAAGTTGCTCTTGTGGAGATTGTTGGTAAATGATCGAATTTTTTATATTGGCATATGAATTCTAGTATGATGTTTGTATTCTCAGTGTGTGATGAAATGCCCAAATGGGTTAAGTGACAAAAGATGAGTTTGTTTTTGAGGGAAACAGGTTAAATGTATTTTTTACCCCTGACTAACGGCTTGTTATTTTAGGAATCATGAAATAACAGTTAAAATGGATAGAGACTTCATAATAGCAGATCGTAAAATGTTTTGGGATAATAAAGCGAGGAAAAAAAAATTCCTTTATCAATGAAATGGATTTTAATGTCAAATTTTAGAGGTGAAATTAGCTAATTTCATGTTAAAAGTCTATTTTAAACCTGATTAATGGGCACCTAATGGCAAAGATGGATGAGATCCAATTATGGTAGATCGTAAAATGTTTTGGGACAATAAAGATAAAAAAAAAAATCTTTAAGGATAAAACTGATTTTAAGATCAAACTTCGAGGATAAAATTAATTAATTTTCCGATAATTGCATTAGACGTAGTATTAATATTTTCAGCCAGAAATAGAATTATGATTAAAGTTATCAATCAAATGTTAAAATTGACAAAATAATAATAATAATAGAAATAACAATAACAACAACGCCTACTTATAATTAATTAGCTTTTTTTTTCTAATTGAAATAAAATTGATGTTTTTTTTTTACAAATTGGATTTATTAGATATATGAAAATTTTCTTTCTTTATTCAATCTAAAACTTTTGAATCATGCATGTTCCAATTTCAACATATGGACTCATAATTTCGATATACAACTTGATGACAAAAACCAAGATGGATTTGGAGTCCTTCCAATAGTTATTAATTAAGCTTTTGGCATATACTTTTTTGCTCTAGAAATAATGCGCCATATGACAAGGAAAGAGATACACAGAAAGAAAATGAGGGTTGTTGGAGCATGCACCGCATCCGCTTATGTGTCTGCATCCATCTAGAAGGTTCATTTCGAGTTGAGTACTATAATTTGCAATCCCCAAACGGAGTACAAAAAAAAAAAAAAAAAATCACCAACTTCATAATTGTCGTAGTACGTACTACTATTATTTTTGTTTCAGTCACATATAATAGTGGATAAAAGAAATTTATGCCCAACTCAATTTTAAGTAACAACTACTTTTTAACGGACAAATGTCTTTTGATTGACTTCAAAGTTTTTTGGTCTTTTTTTTTTTTTTTGGGTTCTTCTGCCTTTTCTTCTGAGTATGGACATTAACCAATGTTGAACTCTAGATTTCTGTCTTGGACTCACAATTTTTTTTACCACTAAAATAAATTATATATTGTTGACTCCATTGATAAAGAGTTATTCCATTTCATAACATAGAAGTTTTCCTGAATGAGATTATAAAAGAGATGTCTTTCGTATCGTGTTTTGTATTGAAGGTTTATTTTTAAGATGTTTTGCTTTTTAATGTGATAATAATATATTTTTTTAAAGACTTCAGTCTTAGTGAGTCGATGTATATGAGTTTTGACTTTTGCAAGGTAGGTTCATCTTCTAAGAGAACAACAAAGGTACATGTATAAATCTGACCCAAACATTGCTCGTTAAAAAAAATGGTAATGGAATTAAAGAGCTGTTTGGATGAAGTTAAAATTTTTTAAAAGTTATTGCTCTTATTATTTTTTTACGAATAAAAAAATTTTTATTTTACAAAGTTATAATACATTTAAGGTAAAATGATCAATTTAATCTCATAACTTTTTTGTTTTGATCATGTAGGTCTATTATCTTTTTTTTTTTTTCTTTTAAGGCTCCTTAACTTTTTAGCATTGACCAACTAGATCCAATTGCTCCGAAAATGAGGTTTTACCATTTTCACCGAAATTCTTTTTATTATTTTTGTAAGGATATTTTAGGTATTCATTGTTTACCAAAAAATTAATTTGATTTTCTCAAATCCTAAAGTACTTAATTATGAAGTTATGTATTATTGGTGAAACCAATACATAAATTAGTTCATTTTTACCCAACATATTTAAAATTCTGAGCAATCAAACCATTAGTGAAAACAAAGAAATGCATAGGTGAATAGTATTATACCTAAAATATGTTTAGGCAAAAATAATAATAAAAAGAATTGTAGTTAAAATGGCCTGAAAATCTCATATTTAGAGCAATTGGACCTAGTTGGTCACAAGTACTTAAAGAAGCTTATTGAGATGTCATAAAGTACTTAAAGAAGCATATTTCTTTTCTTTTATTTTTTAATTAAAATAGCTAAATTTTGAATTGAAAAAAAATCCTAGTTTGAGCCTTTTTGTTTTTAACAAAATATTTGTTATTCTTTTCAAGAGTATTTTTACAAATGTTAAGTATACATCTTTAGGGGGGAAAAGCTCCTCTTTCAAATGGAGTCTAAGTTTATTATCCTAATTCTTGATTAACTAAATACGTGTTTGGTTCATTAGACTTTGGTATTCCATTGATCCTCAATTTATATAATTGGGACTGCTATATTTGTTTGCATTTTTTTTCCCCCAGAATTTAAATTACTGTGGATTTTCAAAAGAGAAAAAAGGGAAAAGGGGGCAAAAAAAAAAAAGAACCACGTTAATAAAAGAAAATACATTAAAATTGGGAAGTAAATATATAGATCGAGAAGCCCACAAAATGCTCTTTAAAAAAAAAAAATTAAAAAGTTAGGTTTTTGTTGAGCTTAAAAATAAGATAAATTCTAGTTTCCCATTTTTCCAACTTGATCCTTTTGTGAAAATTCTAACTAAACATGCCGGTTTTTTTCATCCAAGTGTTAAAAAACCCACTCAAACATAGCCTTAATTGATTGTCCAAAAAATTCAACCAGAAAACACTAAACCTCAAATGGAAAATGCTGCATTTCAATAAATAATGGAAAATTTGTGTTTCATCCTTACAATTTCAGGTTTTGGTGACTTTAGTCCACTTTAGTTTTTTCGGTACATTTAGTCTCCGAAATATTTTTGAATTTCCAAACACGTCCTTTTTTACATTTCCGGTGCAATTTCGTCACCATTTTCATGACCAAAATTATCAAAATGTACCTAAAAATGGCCAGATCGGTGATGAAATTGCACCAAAAAGGTGAAAAAGTATGTGTTTGGCAATTCAAAAATATTTCGGGGACTAAATGTACCAAAAAAATTAAAGTGGACAAAAGTCACAAAAACATGAAATTTTAGGAACTTAACTCACCAATTTTTCATAAATAATTAAATTTCTATTAGAAATCTATTATAACAAAAAAACGTAGAGACATCTTCCCTGAAAAGTAATGCCACCTAAGCTCATCATATTGCTCCAATTTAGAAGTTAACGTGATTCGGATACACCAAATTTAATGCCATTTAAAATTCCTTTCGGAATTAAATTATTTTTCTAAAATCTATTTATCTATTTATATATAAAAACATAAATACGAGTCATGTTTTCCTGGTTAGGTGTCTTTTTAATGGCTATTTAATAATTTATTTTTCTTTTTTAAAATATTGGTTTATGAAAATATACAAATAAAAATTAATACTTTCCATGAAAATGAATACAAATAATAAAATATTGGTTTATGAAAATATTGGTTTATTAATACTTTATTTTTCAAAGGAAGTACATGAAAAACATTTTCCATGTTTCAAGAAAAGTGTATAAAATTAGTCCAGATTTAGGAAAAGGCAAAATTGCCTATTTAATCACATAATTTTTATTTTTAGGTCATGTCTAAATTTTTTTTTTTTCCATTGAAGATCCTCTAACTTTTTTTACGGGATGACCATCTAAGTCCTTTTCACCTGAAAAGGACACTTTCTTATCATTTTTGTCGAAAAACATATTTTATTATAAATCTTTGAGGGCATTTTTCATATTAAACTTTTTATTAATCACCTCTGATTTCGTCTGCTACTACCGCCTCTTAGAGAATCTTCAATGGAAAAAAAAAAAAAAAAAGTTGGACCAGTATGGTCAAAAAATAAAAATTATGAGGACAAAATACCAACTTAAACATGAGAAATAATGGGGCCAAACTATAAGTACGAATAAAATCATCAACCACCTACTATTGTATTTCTAGGTTGTGGTAATTAAAAGATGGGTGACGACGTCAACCTTATCCCAAACCCAAAGATTTCTTAAATCACTTTTTTTTCCCCCTCCCTTTTTCATGTCATTTCATTTCCAGAATTAATTAGTGTTTATTCCTAGAAATGAAATGGAATAACCTAATACTAAAAAAAATGTTACTACTTCAGAAAAATGGTGGTATTTACTCTCCAAATCCTCTTCCCAATCTTTTGTATTATCTTTCGTACCTCAATAATTTTTTTTTTTAAAAAAGGCCCTTGTCTTTAATTTATTTTTTACAAATATATTTTATAAACTAAAATCTAATTAAAGAGATAAATCAAACATTAGGTACTTGATCATTTTATTAACACTTAGTGCATTTTCTATTGGGAACATAGAAGATGGTAAAAAAGATTCAAAACTTATCTGGACTCCATACACTATGGCTACTTGGGAGAGATTCCGGATATCCTGTTATTCGTTTGTCTATTTTCTTTGTTATATCAATAAGAAATTAACATGTGTTTATAAAAGATGAAGTATTTCTAGGATTTAATTTATTTTTTTTAGAATTTAATATATAAAATATATTAAAAAATAATAATTGAAGATTACATACAAAATTTGTATTAATATTTTATTAGTGTAATTGGAGTGGTACAAATATATATAAGAGGAGATCTAGAGGCCTTGGAAAGTTTTCGTTGAACAAAAACCTATAATATCTCTACATCAAATTATAATCGAAACAAGTTAAATAATTTATTCATTTTTCTCAAATACTACCTCCAAACACCCCTAAAAATACCTATCCTTAATTAGTATGGCGATTGAACGATTTCAAATTTTCTAGCACATGTTTTTATACAATTTCGAGCTAGTCTTCAGTACATCAATAAAAAACTTACATAAGTTTTAAAAATTCAAGAATCCTTAAAGCTTAGTTTATCTTTTTAGAATTTAGAATTAATAAAAATATATTTCCAAAAAGATGTATGTAAATTTTTTATTAATATATTAGAAACTATTAAATAAAGTGTACTAGAAGATACAAAATTTGATTAGCTATAAGAACATATTAATTAGCTTATAAAATTTCAAGAAATAGGATGCGTGTGAAATGATGCAAGCCTTTTCTTTCTTTCTTTTTTTTCCATGGGAAAATTTACATCTTCTAATTTGCCTTTTCTTCTTAACTTTTTCTTTTATGGAGTAAATGTTTACATATGGAGCCTATAAGTTGCAACCACGGACGTGCACGATTCAAGAGTGGGGTAGGTGGACGTACGACTTATGAGTTCCCGTCTAATTATAATTATGTTAAATAAATACCTTGCATTGCAGCCGTTGAAAAGGTTTCAGGAAGATTAGCAATTTTCATCCTTCAACTTTTGATATATTCGATTTTTATCTATAAATATATATTTTTTAATGTTTTTGATTCTTTAATAATTTTTTTTCATCTTATTAGTCATTATGATTAGAAATTGAATTTTATGACTTTTTTCGATTATTGAAGGGAGATATTTTTATCAAAAATATATTATATTTCATTTTATCCATTTTATGACTAACAACCTACTTATACCCCACCTTGATTACTCTGGTCAGGCTTCTCAAATCTTCTAACCAATTCTTCAAAAATTTTGTCATTGTAGGATGGTTCTTCACTCTCCATTCTATTTTGGTTCCATTTTCTACAACTGACCTCCTCAACATCACAGAACAGAACACAATAGGGATGTATTCTCATAAATATTATGTTTGCGAAAGGAGTTCACTGCGCTGATTTAAAAAAGTCCTACATTATTTGAGCGTAAACGATTCCCTACAACCCTTGTTCACGGGCAATAGGAATGGTTATACTGGTGTGTGGTTGCTGCAGTAGCCATGGGCGCTGAACGGGAACACCTCATATCAGCCATTAGCTCTGCTGTCAATGTTCAAGGATGAAATTGAAACATGGAGGATGAAGAAGAAGATGTGAACATGGGGGATTTTAACCCGATTCCGGTAATAAAATGGACGGCTAAGTGGATCATGGATGAGTCATAAAATGAATAAAAAGAAATATAATATGTTTTGATAAAAATGTTTCTCTTGGATAATAAAGAAAAGCCATAAAACTTAAATTTTGATCATACCGACTAATTGCCAATCTTCCAAAGTTTTTATCATTCTTTTACCTGAAGTCTAGCTAGCTAGTCTTTGTATTTGTACTAATTCCTTCATTGTCTGCGGTGAACACACGTAACCACTCGGGTTTCTTAAATTCATTTCTTTTTTTTTTTGGATAAATAGTAGATTTTATCCCCCCTTTCTTTATATATATATATATATATATATATATATAAAAGAATCCTAATTGTTCAATCATGAGAGTGAAAAAGTAAATGATTAAACTTATTATTGGCTAATGTAGAAATTAAACAAACAATTGGAATCTCAACTTCCCTCTGCTATGACAAGCATTCGCAGTCTTCTCTCCTAAATTTTTTACGTGTATTGTGGATAATAAATACAATGGCATAAATTTTAATATATCTATATGGAACAATAATTGAGGTCCCCTTCCACAAATAATTAATCCAGGTTAGAGATCATGACGTAATCTCAATTATTATTATTATTCTTTTTCAAAACTTTATCTTTTCTAATTTTTCAGCAAAAATCATTCTCTCCGTCTTATAAAACTAATCCATTTTTTCCCCCTTATATAGTTCAATTTCCTCTTTAAAGAGGAATAGCTGTAAAGTGAAAAACCACTAATTCTCTTTCTTCCCGCCTCTCTACCAATAACCTTATCAACTTTTTTTTTTTTTGTTTCTGATCTAATACGCTTCATTGATGATGGGGAGCTTCTCGACAATATATTGAAAAAAAAAAACGATACATAACTAAAATTACACCTTAAAAATGATTGGATTTATTACGATAACTTTTCTTAATTTGTTAAAAAAAAAAAATAATATGAACAATTTTTATAGGACAGGACGGAGATATTGATAAAAAAATATTTAGATATTTATTTATTTTTTAATCTAGAATTGTCCGGATAAAAAAATAATAATTAATTATCAAATTCATTGTTTTCTAGATTAATTATAACCTTGGACGGGGAGGGCAGCCGGCTCCGATTCCAATTAGGATTAACAAATTTTTGTGGTGGATTAGAATAGTGTAATAATTATATTAATTACCACTATCATTTTCCGTTAATGCTGATCACGAGGGCTGCTTTACTGTGTGTAGGATTAATATGTTAATATGCAGAGGAAGTTACTTTAGGATTAGAATTGATTAGAAGAGCGGCTTATATTTTGCAAGCAGTCAATTACTTAGTTTTGTTTTATTATTAAACTGGCCTACTTTGTTAGACTTGAGGCAATATGAGAACCACATTGGCATTTTTTTTTGTCAGTTTTTGACAAAAAAGAATATATAGATAATTAAATAGATAAATGAATGTGACAGACGTCCTTAAACTCAACTAATGGTCTTAGAAATTTGAATGCACATGTTTTCACCTTTGATTTGCAAGTAAGTATGAAGCACTCGTCAAAGGTTGTCCAGCCGAGAAAGATTTGGTTGAGAAAATGCCCTTCTGAAGAAACATATTCATATATGCTCTTGCACATTTGGACAAAAAATTGTTTCCATTTTCGGTAGTAAAACACTCGATTTTATTTCTTTCCATGCGTTGTGATGTTGCTAGTGATGAGTCTGGTTACGGGTCCTGCACAAGAAGGATTGGAAGGGATCCGGTCGTAGGCGACACTCATTGGAAGCTTAAGTTAGATCAGGGGAAAATATACTTAGATTTGGTGGTTGACACTTATTTCTTACACCATAAGAAAAGTGATAATTTCTGATTCAAGTTTTTTTTGGCGGACATGGAAACTATAGGAAAAAAAAAAGGGGTTTTCTAACGGTTTGCATTGAATTTTTTGGTGCTCGAGGGGGGCTACGAAAAAAATAAAATGTTTTCTTTCAGGTTTTCTTTTGGCTATTTCAAAAACTATTAGAAAATATAAAATGAGTGATCAATCTCACATCGCTTCCTACAACTCTTGTAAGTAAATTTATTTTCTATATAAATCAACAATTACATTATTACATCAAGTAAATAATCATTAATTTAGTTATTAATTTGACTTTGCTTTGATTAATTTAATCATTAATATGAATAATTTATTTTTATATTTATTAAATAATTAAATTAAATTTAAATATTAAAAATTTTAAAAATGAAACAATAAATCGTATGAGAAAAAAAAAAAGGGAGATCAATGTGATGAATAGTACTCAATGAATGGTAAGCACGACTGGTCTACTTGGAACATAGATTTCTCCTATTCTCTCTAGGTTTTTGTAACTGTGTGAGATATCAAATTGAAACTTTCACTTAATGTATTAAATAGATAAAGAATGTATTAAATAGATAAAGACTTGCAGACTTGCGCCATCCACAACTTATATGTACATATTATAACATGTATTTAGAGAGAAGGGATAAAATGTATATAAATTTTTATCATTTTCTTAATGATCATTTATTAATCAAAAATTGATATTTTATTTTTAATATGTATAAATATTAACACAATATCCTATATTAAATTAATATTATTTCTATTTATTTGAAATACTATCTAATTTTTATTTAAAAGTCTATTAGTAATTTATTTAGAAATAATACGTGAGATTATACAATTTTTTATTTTTTAATATATTTTTTTAAAAAAACAAATTAAAACAATAGAAATTCTATGTATTTTTATCCCTATAAAATACAAAACAATATATTCCTTATCATTTAAGACATATTTATGATTTGTTATTTTTATTTTTCAACGTTTGAAATTCACAGGAAATTATATTTTTTTACAGAAAATGAAAAGTCATGAATACTTCAAGACAACTTTTTCATTCTCATTTTCAACATTTTGCAGGAATTAGAAGCATCAAATCAACTTGCCTAAAATACTTGAAATTTTTTCTAAATATAAACAAAAAAAGGAGACTTTTTCCTACCCATTTCCAACAAAATTAGAAGCTTCAAAATCAAGTACTTATACAATACAAATGGAGTTGTATAGATTTTAAAAGCAAAACCAGCGAGAATAGCGACCAATTCCATTTTCATTCTTGCTTTTCCAGAACCAACATTCAAATTGTTGGAATGAAACACATAACAATAATATGGGATTTTCATCAAAATGATCCCACATGTTTGGACCAAAATATTATTGGATCCTTCTTTTTTTTTCTTCTTCCAGCCATTAAGGTTCCATATCAATTTACGGATAGCCATAATGGTCCACAACACCCAAATCCGACCATTTTCACTGCGGCACTAATCACATTACAAACTTGTAAGAAATTTTTAGGGGTAAAATTGTCCTTACACTTTAATCTTAAAAAAAGTAAAAAAAAAAATAAGAAAAAAAAAAATGCACTCTCCCAACCAATGAATCGAACCCTGTCTACCCTGCAATTTCTTGAATGTTCTCAAGTGGCCTATGCACTCTCCCAGCAATTACTCTGCAGACTCTTAATGCTTTTCTTATGGATGGATCAACTTCATACATTTATATAGATTCATTACCTTTGATCCATTTTTAGACTCTATTAAGAAGCTCTTGCATGGTTTTTGGTTGTTGAATTGTCAACTTGTGAGAATATGGTCCTGGAGTGAGTGCGTTACAACTTTCAACCTTTGTTGTCTCATTGTTAAACTGTCTCAAAAGGTTTGCCAAGCTTTCATTCAGATACTGCAGAAGGTTGTGTAGATGAGCTCAAGCCTTTTTAGGGGCATTCCTTGCCCTAAAATTCTGCAAGAACATCCCACCTATCTATGTGAATGATGTGATGGATTTTCCTAGAATGGAAGAGTACCATTCTTAACCCTTTGCAGGCAAAGTGTTTCCTAAACATCCACATAATACCATATCATTAGCTTGATTCATGGCCATTAATATCGTTTATGCAGTCAAATGTTCTTCTGGATCTGTCATTCCCTATACTCATCCATCGGAGGTGGCTTGAAGCCTTCTGCTATTCCTCACATGACGGATTTTTGGCCCATACGTTCCATGTGGGTATCGACTTGTGATTCTTGGTTTGGTCGATACTTGCTATTTGTTCCTTCAGATATTTTATGTCTTTCTTTATTTCTGGATCTTGTTCTTAGGGTTGGACAAAGAGAGTAATTATTCATTCTTGTGGATAATAATTTTGTTGCCTTGGATTTTGAAAAACTGATGGAATGACATGATAAGACCGGAGAGGTTCTTTATATTGAGGTTGTTGTTCCACCACCGGTGCAATATCCTATGCCGTTTTCATTTGTTGGCCGATAATATGTATCGGCTACTGTCTACTCGGCAATGGAGTTTGTGTTTTTGATATCAATGTCTTGCCTCTTCTGTTGTTTCTTTAGTCTTTTTATGTTTTTGAGTTTCTCTTTTTCTTCAGACTCTTTTGAACTCTTGTTTTTCCTTGCTTGTTGATTGAGGAATTCCTTGAATGCCTCTCGATGTTTGCAAGATTCAGCATATTCTTCGGCTTCTTTTTGTTATTCTTCTTCAATATTAGTTTTATGAACTGATGGATCTGATGATTCAGAATTACAAGAGGAATCTTCAGAATCTTCTATTCTATTATCATGGTGTTCTGTCTATTTTGAATTGACGGGAATTGTTTAGAAGCTAAGGGCCTGGATCATGAAACTTGTTTCGGCATTGGGATGGAAATACTTGTTTCTTTTCCGACAATGTTTCTCTTCATGGACTTTTAGTTATCGTTGTCTCGATTATTGATAGTTGAATCTCATTGAGGATCCATAGGTGGCTATTTGTGAAATTTCCTCTCGAGCAAGAAGGAGAGATTATGGTAAAGAGCGATGGGCGCCAAATGATCTAGCCAGAATTCTGATAGCAGGGTCGAGTCAGACTTCAACTAGATTACCAAGTAAGCTCTCCAAGGATCCCACAAAGAATAAAAGATCTCACGGGAGGGAATGTCTTCCAATATCCTACTTCGATGCCAAAGTCAGATTTATATAGAGAGAAAAGAGTGTAATTGCTGCGAAGCCAAGAAAGAGAGAAGATATTTGTTAATCCCATTGTGAATCTTTATAGACAATTATTCTGTATGTCTTCAATCCAATGTAGGATTGGTTTTAGAGTTTTTGTTCTATTGTAATTTGTAAATCCTTATTCTATTAAATATCTTACTAATAAACATAAGCTAATTAAAATTAATGTATTTATACATTAGTAGTATAGGTCAAAACGATGATGAGTGTACTTCTTCTACTATTAAGATTTTTCCCAGTACGTTCAACAGAATTAATAGTCCTTATTTTAAAGGCCAATTAAAGATTAATCAATGATCTCTTTCAGTTTAGTCTTTTTGATGATCGATATGTACCAAACCGCGAAGGGGAGCAAATTCAAAGGTCTTGTTAGAACGTTCCTTTCAAACCAAAACATTACTACTTCTAGTCACCGAATCAGCCATCTGTAAATCAAGAACTTGAAAATTTTAATTTCGATATATGCCTAAAATAGGCACATCATTCCCATACAAGTCAATATATCATGAAGCAACATGCACTGGACACCGTTGTTTTAAATTGATTTGCGTTCTCTTTACTCTTTTTCCTAACAAAGGAAGCAAAGTTAGAAAACCAAAGGATCGATGTCTGCACAAATCAGGGTTAATTAGGCTAGCTGCTCTCCCCGAACGTGATAGTGATCCCCCCTTTTGAAAAGCAGAGCAGCCGATATATATAAACATATATTTATATATGTAAATGTTAGTGTGTCCTACGGAGCACACACTAACAAGTGCTCCAATTAAGTTTCTAACGGTTAAAATTAATATTCAACTATCTTATTTTTTTAAAATAATTAATTAAAATTTAATAAAGTATCCCTAGGGTTTAGTTTATCTTTTTAGGGATTAGTTTATAAAAAATATTTGAAAAAATAATTTTTTATAGAAGAGTTTATTTTTTCTTAACAACTAACCTTGACTAATAGAAACTTAAGTAGAGCACTTGTTAGTATGTGCTCCGTAGTCCACACTATCATTTCTTTGTATATATATAGAGAGAGTGTGTGCAGTTAAGTATCTAACGGTCAAAATTAATAGTTAACATCTGATTTTATAGTACACTATATAGTATTTTCATGTGTATATATATATATATATATATATATATATAAATATATATATATAGCTTTTTTGTATGCTTAAAAATTATTCTTCTTATCATTAATTATAAGTCATTGTTTAGATTTATTATATTGTCCAAGTCTCTCTATCTCCTTCTCCTTATCACTATTGTTAGATTGATTACAATTATAATTAGTTAGGACCATTTTAGGAAAAAAAAGCTAATTTAATTTTTTCACAAATTGATAACTAATGACTTATAAATGGTAACAGAGAGAATATATCTTGTCACGTTAATTTGTGCTACTTCAATTTTTAGAAGGGCTAGATCAAGAATATTCAAGTAATTTGATCAATAGAAGTAATGTTTCTTGAATTGTTTTCATTATTTTATTTTTTAATAAATTGATAGGGGTTTGCCGAAACCATCATCAAAGATGGCTTTCTTTCTTTCTTTCTTTTTTATTTTTTTATTTTCTATTTTTTTTATTTTTTTTTAAAAACCCTCTCGCCCACTTTATTTATTTTCAAGCATTACCCTGGTCATTTTCCTGCGTGTTTGATTTAGAGTACTGAGCTGCATGACAAGATTTAAAAGGGTTTAGGCTTGCCATGGCTCAAACCAACAAATATTTAATGTAAAGGGCAAATTAGGGGTCATTTTCCAGCTCTTGCATGCTGTCACCTTCTGACAGTTTCTAGAATGGGAAGATGATATTCATATTTTTTTATAGTACGAGAATGAAAGCAAAAAATTGCATTCATTACATGATGATAACATAACAAAGAGAGAGTAATAAAGAGAGTTCAATTAGGCGTTCCAACTCAATCCCTGTTGTCAACAAGCATTGCAATGAGGTCGTTTTCTTGTTACCTTTAAAAGGATTGTCAAGACTCGTGCTCACCGTCGCTCTTGTTTTTATTCGTACCACAGATCAAAACAGGTTATAGACATCAATTTAGTGTCGCCTTCAAAACAAATGCTAGAAGATCTACACCCTGTTATTAGAGTTGTCAAAATAGGCTTGGCTTGCAGGACTGACCCATCCTAATGCCAGAGTTGTCAAAATAGGCTTGGCTTGCAGGACTGACCCATCCTAATGCCACATTATAAAAGGATTGGTTAGTCCCAATTTGAAAGAGGGCCTTTAGTTCGACCCTTTGGAATCAAGGGCTTTAGAAGGGTTGGGTAAGACTTTTTATAAAAGGCTTTTATAGTATTGGTTCTTTTTTCCATTCTGTCTTTAATCAGTATGTATGGACCTCCTGCATATTTTGTAAAGCAACAAGGACTGAAGAAATATAAAAGAGAAAATCCAATGGAGATGCGGGGGATCAAACCCAAAGCTGGTGCTCTACCATTTGAGCTACATCCTCTCACTATAGGCATCAATTTGCTATCGCGTTCAAAATAAATTGTAGACTATTAAAAATTATTTTTATTTATTCCATAATAAATTTAATGGAATAAATAAATAATTTTGGCCAGTCAAATGAGGCCAATCTAAGGTTTCCATTTTGAAAAATATGAAGATTCTTGAAAGAGCATTGATGGAGCTCCAAAGAAGCCTCCGGGTCACTTCGAACTGTGATGACATCAATGATCGCATTGCAACCTGAGAAGAAAAGGATTACATCACCGGAGTGGGTTGTCGCTCGGAGAATAGCTCCGATGCATAAGTCAGTATTTTTAAAGAGTAATCTTGAGTAAATTAGCTCAATCTATTGTGTCTTGTCCTTAGACCGTGTGATTCGATAATATATAAAATTTAAGTAAGTTACCTCTTTGATCAAGTCTCTTCAATTTACGTGACAGTGGGCATTTAGGATAACTGTGAGATCGTATCATATCCCGCTAATTGCTCCTAGAATTGTGGAATTTCCCTAAGTTGGGATAGCTTGCCATTCACGCTCTTGTAGAGATCTACAAGCTCGCTAACAACCTTTAAACCAACTTCGCAACTTGTCCATGGATACCGAAGATCTTGACTATCTCTTCCGGGAGGTCGCAACGAGTGATTATGGGCTCTTGGAGTGTGTTATGAGTTGTGCACATTTTGTCATGGCATGGAACGTGTATGAGATGGGTTGGAGCTCATCAGCTCAAAGGTCGTGGTCCGGTGAGACCTCTTTTGAGCTCATTTTGGAGGTCAATGACCTAAGAGGTCGGTGGTAGGAGGTCGCTACCCACCTTTCGACTTGACTTGTGAGTTTGACTTTCAAGTATTCGGGTTGGGGTTTGAGCCCATTTGGGTTGATTTATCCTAGTTATGCCCGTTTCTCCCATCAAGCATATTTTCGGAATCTTGAAAATACCTTCTTGATATTCATGGTCTTCATTTCCATAAATTAGTTGATAAATTAATTAATTGGAAAATCAAGGATGATTGATGTTACTATCATAAATGGTGTCATCCTACACCGTAGATAAAGGAGTCTCTTGGGAGATTCAAATTATACCAAGAAGTCATTCCAGCTTTGGGAGAAAAAAAAAGTTCTCAAGTAGTCTACAATGGTCGTCTCCAAATCTGCAAGCTTTTGAAGCATTCTTCATACAAAAGGCAGAAGTGAAAGCATCCATCAAATTAAATCAAGTGTTCATGAGGAAAAGCTCATTTGATCTGGGATTAAGCATTCGTGCCCACGCCGCAATGTTTTCCACCTCAAAAGAAGAATCAAAGGATTTCTTCACGGAGAATTTTGTACCCCATTTTTTAAATTAACAAATTATTTTTGTTTTGGTCTCCATTTTCTTGTCTTTTTTTGCAGGCACTCCCAGTGGGACTTTTCTGCCTTCCATCTCTTCTTTTCAACTCAAGTTCAAAGGCCTCCATGTCAAAGTCCACCATTCAATGGCTTCTGAAGTTGGAAACTCCTATGCGATGGTGACAAGGACGAAAGCTCGTGCCTTCGCAGAAATTGAGGGACAACATGATTACATGAAAAACATCGGCTTCAAAAATGAGGAAATTTCAACTGCGGCATTTGCTTTTCAAGTTTTAATAGTCATTGATAGCTGAAAAATTCAATTGTCTCTTCTGTGGTGCCTGTGATGATGATGAAGACGGAAAATTCTGAGCACTAGTTGGAAAACTTGATGATGTTGGTTGAGACTCTCTTGCAACGTTCACAAGAACAAGATACATATATTGCTCAGTTAATGAGTCGTCTGGACGGAAAATTAGAAGTAAGTCAACCCTCTCCACACAAGTCGGAACTTCTAAGCAAGGTGGAAATCTCAAACAAGATGGAAACCTCAAAGCAAAAAATTCAAATCTCTTCTGATGGACTCAGCCCAATTGATCAATTAAGGAATTTTGTCATGCGGGAGATTAAGGAAAAGTACGAGAGCAATGGCAAGTATACTCAGGTTTATGCTAAGCTATATATGCAAAGGATAGACATATTGAAAATGCCCACTAGCTATCAACCTCCTAAGTTTCAACAATTTGATTGGAAAGGGAATCACAAGCAGCACTGGCTTACTTCATCTAAACGTGCAATAACGCAGGAACTTTTAACAATCTTCACATTTAGCAATTTGTGATTTCGCTAAACGGTAATGCATTTGACTGGTACATTGATCTCTAGCCAAATTTCATCAACAATTGGGAGGATCTTAGGAGTGAAATTCTCAATCGATTTTACAGCACATGGTGGACTGTTCGTATGGTGGAGTTGACCAAGTAACACCAATGGAAAAATGAGTTAGTGGTGGATTACATCAACAGATGGAGGAATTTGAATCTCACCTGCAAGGATCGTCTTAGTGAGTCATCCTCCATAGAGATGTGCATTCAACGTATGAATTGGAGTTTGGAATACATTCTTAAAGGAATTCTGCCAAGAACATTTGAGGAATTGAAAACACATGCTCATGGTATGGAGTTAAGTATTCCAACAAATGTGGGCAAGGCACCTGTCCAAGAACCCTCCAAAAGTAAAGAAAAATAAGAATTCAGGAAAGGGGGCAAGTTTCCTCCAAAAGGAGAGACAAATTAATCTATGGCGACAAATGCTCCAATCAAAGTAACAACAAAGGTTTCCAACAAAGACTTTAGGAAATTTGATCCACCTCAACAAAGGGAAAGCATGAAGTTGACTTAAGAAGAGATGAGAGCAAAAGGAATATCCTTTCTTGAACTCTGATGTTTCTTATATATTTGATGACTTGATTGGAGCCAGACAAGTCAATCATCTTGGCTATTACAAATATCATTGCATAGTTAGTCATCCAATTGAAAAGTGCCTTGTATTCAAGGACAAAGTATTGCAGCTTGCTCGCCAAGGAAAGATACTCCTTGAGGAGGACAAGAAGACTTCAAACCTAACATCTATTTCTTTTGAAGAAATGATGTTCACAATCTAGTTTGGAAGTTTTGAACCAATAGTGGTTGGTTCAAATGGAAATATTTCTTCTTTGAAAAAGATAGTGAAGGTTGAGGAAAAGGGCTTCGCCAATGAAGCAAGAGTCGATAAAGAAAAATGTTGTAACGAAAAGAGAAATCAAGCCTACAAAAAGGCATCATGAAATTTCTTGAAACCAAGATCACGTATCACACTTGGTGATTTTCTACCCATGGAATTTGTTGAAGAAAAAGTCTCATGCTATGTAGTGCATGAAGAAGAAGATAATAAGAGCGAAGCTCGGAGAGAGCCCGAAGAAACTCTATGTACAATTTTTTCTGCATACGTCACTGAAATAACATTCAGTGACCATGATTTACTCCTCTACTCTAGTCCTTAAAATAGACCATTGTTTGTAACTGGACATGCAAAGAAGCAAAAAGTTAACAGAATATTGTCGAATGGTGGTTCAGCTATCCACCTCCTTTCTCTTCACATGCTGAAAGAACTTGGGGCCCCTACTATGAAGTTATCTCAAAGTCTCCTTATGATTCATGGATTTAATCAAAAGGGGCAAAGAGCCATGGTTACTCTAAGGCTTGAATTGATGATTGGCTACATGACTTCAATTGCTTTGTTTCATGTCATAGATGCAAAAACTTCCTACAACATGCTTCTTGGGAGGCCTTGGTTGCATCAAAATGGAGTGGTCCTATCTACCCTTCACCAATGCTTCAAGTATTGTAGAAATGGAACCATAAAAAAGGTAGTTGCTGATACAAAGCCATTTAGTGAAACAGAAGCATACATTGCTGATGCAAAATACTATCTTCAAAAGGGTAACAAAGTTGAACCCCACAACAACAAAGAAAGAAAGCCCAAAAGAAGTTTTCCCTGAAAGGAAGAAATAAAAGGATAATGCCAAGGAGAAAAAGTCAGTTCTCAAATATGTCCCTAAAACGGTAAAGAAATAAGGGGAGTTGTCTATTGCTAAGTCCCAAAGCTTGCAAGATCTTACTATGCCTCTCCCATGGATTGACCCTATCAAACCTGATGATGCCTTCAAAGGATTTGTGCGATCGAAAGAAGGTTCAAAAGTGGAACATGGTGAACTTCCAACTGTACGTAGAAAAGAAGGGTGAGATCCAAATGCTTACATGCTCCTCGCCAAGGCTGGATATAATCATTACAAGTTACTAGGTAAGTTCCCTCAAGAAGCACAAGATGCTCCAAAGAAAAGATCTGACAGTAACACTTCACAACTTGGTCTTCGATAAAAGTTTCCAACTCCACTTCGAATCACCATAACGAGGGCTAATATCCAGTACATTATTGCGGAAGATAAAGAACCATCCAAACATGAGGCTATTTTATTTGGGCTAGAAAGTGCAAAGCCTCTTGTTTTTGTTTTTGATATGCTGGGACCTTAAGGAAACATGCATGCAAGAAAATACGTTTTCGAAAGGCTTCAAATTGGTGCCCGTACAAGGGAAATTCTTAAAGTAAAGTTACGTTGAAATTTTGAAGAAAGATATTGTAGCAGAATTCCTTCAAGAATGAAATGGAGAACTACTTTGGTGATGAGTTGTGGAGAAGTATTAAAATCTAAACAATGCACAGTGGTGCAAACAAGGGTGAATGAAGAAGAATATGAAGAAAATGTGGGCTCTTCATATCACATCACCATTATTCAAAGGGATTACTTGAGGAGGAAGATGCTGAGATTGCTCCTCCTGAGTTGGAAAAAGGAGTAAAGGCTACGATTGATGAATTGAAAGAAGTTAATCTTGGAGCAGCTGATGATTTTTCCCTAATCTTCATAAGTGCTCTTTTGACGTCTAGGGAAAAAATGAATACATTGAGCTTCTTAATGAATTCAAAGATGTTTATGCATGGACATACAAGGAAATATCTGGCTTAGATCCCAAGATTTCATTTCATCAATTGGGGGTAAAACATGGAGCTATGCCCATTAAGCAAGCACAACATCGCTTTCACCCGAATTTGATCCCTTTGAGAGGAGCATAGGTCAAAAAGTTGATTGAGGATAGTTTCATTCGTGAAGTCAATTACCCAACTTGGATCACAAGTATTGTTCCTGTAAGAAAGAAGAATGGACAAATACAAGTATGTGTCGATTTCAGAGACTTAAATCATGCTTGACTTAGAGATGATTGTCCCCTTAATATCATGGAATTGATGATTAATGCAACAGTTGGTCACAATGCTTTGTCATTCATGGATGGATCGTTGGGTTACAATCAAATAAGAATGTCATCTAGAGATGAAGAACTGTCTGCATTTCTCCTAAAGGCATTTATTGTTATAAAGTGATGCAGTTTGGCTTAAAGAATGATGGAGCTATGTCCCAATGGGTAATGCACAAAATATCTTATGATATGTTGCACAAAAATGTAGAATGCTACGTGGATGACCTAGTTGTCAAGTCTAGTGAATGAGTTGACCATTTGCAAGATTTGAGGAAAGTCTTCGAGAGATTAAAAAGGTATCAATTGAAGATGAACCAGTTGAAGAGTGTATTTGGAGTTGCATTGTGGAAATTCCTTAGCTTTGTTGTACGACATCAAGGTGTGGAGATTGGTTAGTCAAAAATTGATGCAATCCTAAAAATGCCTAGGCCTAGGGACATGCGTGAACTTAGGAATGTACAAGGAAAGTTGGCATATCTTCGAAGGTTTATTTCAAATTTTTGTAGCCATTTAATGAAAAAAAACATTTCATTCGAATGGGATGAATCATGTAATCAAGCTTTTGAGAATATAAAATCTTATCTCATGAAACCTTCAATTTTAGCTGCACCAATACTTGGAAAACCATTGATATTGTATGTCTACCCAAGAGTGTTTTGTGGGTGCACTTCTCGCTCAAGAAAATGAAAGCGGGAAGGGAAATGCCCAAGCCTATTTGAGACGAATGATGACTAAATTTGAATTAAATTATGTGGCAATTGAAAAAATTTGCTTAGCCCTAGTATTTGCCATTCAGAAAATGAATCATTATTTCCAAGTATTGTGAGTTTGTATCAAAAGTAAATCCAATCAAATATGTCATATCCAGACCCGTGTTGACTGATCACTTGGCTAGATGGTACCTTTTAATGTAGGAATTTGAAATCACTTATATTCCTCAAAAGGCGATGAAAGGGCAAGCTTTAGTTGATTTTCATGCTAATCGGATATCCCAACTGAATGGGTGTTAAGTGACGAGTTACCTAATGAGGATGTCCTTACTGTAAAAGTACTCCCTCCTTGGAAAATGTATTTTGATGGAGCCATATAACAAAAAGGGGGTAGGGGTTGGTGTAATATTTATTACACTTGAGAGAGACATGTTGCCCTATTCCTTTACTTTGACTCATGAATGCTATAATAATATGGTAGAATATCAAGCACCCATACTCGGGTTGGAGGTCACTGTAGAAATGAAGTAGCGTCAACTCAATGTACATACGATGTCAATAAGCATGAATAGGTCCCTTATCACAATTATGCCAAATTGCTCATAAATTGGCTAAGAGATGTCACATCGGAGCATGTACCTAGAAAAGAAAATAAACAAACTGATGAGTTAGCAAAACTTGCCTCCTTTCTAAGTCTTCTTGACCAATAGAGTAAAATTCATAATTGCCAGAGTTGCGTTGTGCCTCCTAGAAGAAGATGAAATTCATTCTGTATTTGCATATGAGGTGGAAAAGGATGATTGGCATCAACCTATTTTTGATTATCTTGAGTGTAGAAAGTTACAAGGAGATCCTAGGAGGAAAACTGATATTAAACGTCATGCGGCTCATTTCATTTGTTACAAAGGAGACTTTCATTGAAAAGTGTTTTTCTAATTTGTCTCGATGAAGAAGAAACTCTCCAAGCAAGGGGAGAAGTTCATTCAGGAATTTACCATGCACATCAGTCTGGTCCCATATTACAAGCTTACAATGGTGAATGACTACATGGATTATACACAAAGATGTCATGCTTGTCAACTTCATGGGAACTATATTCATCAACTATCGGAACCGCTTCATCCAACAATCTCTTCGTGGCCATGTGATGCATGGGGTCTTGTTGTTGTTGGGCCTTTGCCAAAATCATCTGCTGGTCATTTATATATCTTGGCTGCTATGGATTATTTCTCCAAATGGGTAGAAGTTGTGGCTCTGAAAGAAGTAAAGAAATTGACAATTGCTGACTTCATCAAGGTAAATATTATTTAGCGATATGGAATTCCCTAGTTCATCATCACTGACAATGGAAAGCCATTTTCCAACAAGTTGATGGATAAACTTTGTGAAAGTTTTGGGTTCAAACCACGTAATTCTTCCATGTACTATGTATCTACCAATGGACTTGCCAAAGCCTTCAATAAAACTTTGTGAATCTTTTTACAAAAAATGGCTAGCAATTCAAGGAAAGATTAGCATCAACGAATTGGAGAACCATTTTGGGCATATAGAACGATATATCGAAGTCCAACTCATGCTACTCCATATTCGCTGGTGTATGTTGTCGAAGCTGTCCTCCCACTTGAGCAACAAATACATTCTTTGAGGATTGCTATTCAAAAGGGGCTCAACGAGGAGGAGAATGCTCGCTTAAGGTTGGAAGAATGGGAAGTGCTTGATGAGAAGAGGTTAGAAGCACAACAATGCTTGGAGTGCTATCAAGCTTGGATGTCTAGAGCTTTCAATAAAAATGTGCTTTCACATTCGTTCGAAGTCGTTGATTTGGAGCTTGCTATAAGAAGACCAATCATTATTGAGAACAAGCCAAAGAAGTTCACCTTCAAATGGGATGGTCCATATGTTGCGTAAGAAGTTTACTCAAATGGCTCCTACAAGATAATTGGTGAAGATGGATTGAGAATTGAACCCATCAATGAAAAATACTTGAAGTGATACTATGCATAAAAAGAAAAAGGAAATGCTCCTCCACCCACAAGCTTAGACTTTATATTGCTCTTGGCCTACATGAGTTTAAATTGTGAAAGGCTTCCCTCATTAATATATATAATTATATAAATATATATACATACATATATATATATATATATATTTATATATCTATATATTTATTGATAGTGAACTACTTTTGACTTGATTTTCAAAGCATCCCTTTGAGATAAGTAGGTAACTTGGAAGAAATTCCAAATTCTGTCATATCAAAAAATAGAAATCATTTTCCCATTAAGTCTTTGGGGCACAATTGATTCATATTCTTATTGTGGTTGATTGAAAAAAAAAAAAAAGTGCAAAGAAAGAAAGAAAAAGAAATGAAATGCAAAGTTTGGGAATTTCATTCAATGAAAAGGATTTGTTGCAGTTACCAAAAAAAAAAAAAAAATGAAGTCACTAAATCAAATCTCTGAAAATTCATATAAACATCAAGGGAATATTTTAAAATTGCCGAAGTCTTCTTGAAAAGCTTTTAAGTGATCTCTTTGATGCTTCAAGTCATCTTCATCCTCAGTATCAATGGCATTCATGCTGTCCAAGGAATGAAGTTCTTTTTTAACAGAAGTATAATCAGACTTTGCTTGATCAATTAGTTCTTTGGCTTGCTCATAGGATGATGAAAACTTCTCTCTTTCTCGTTTCAAAAACTGATCTCCATCTTGAGTTTGGCTATATCCTCATAAACTGCATCATGATTCTTCAAATTGGAGTTAGATCCTACTTGAAGATCATTTCGTCGACTTAGGATGTCCTCCATTTGTTACTTGATTGACCAAATAGCTTGATCTCTTGATGCTTTAGGTAATTTCTCTAAAATTCTTGATCTAGTTTCATTAAACTCCTATGCCTTGGCAAAGAAGGACTTCAAAAGATCATGCAATAACAAGACATCCACAAACTGTTTTCATTGAAGATCTTTGAGAACATAATTAACATGCTCTTCAAGGGAAGAAATATGCACAACTGGAGTTCTGGCAATCTTTTGATGAAGGAGGCTCTTCAACAAACATCCTTTCGCAGTAAAGCATGAAGTCCTTTCCCTAAAAAATAGAACCAGTAGGAACAACATTGGAAGGCTTGACCATAGTGTGCAGAAAGTTGTTTAAGTCACGTTGTCACATGCAAGAAGAGCCACTTTCATGATTGTCTCACTTAATGGAGTGTGAAGCTTTAGGGTAAATTTCATCGGCCATGATGGTAGCACAGGATCCTGTAATGAAACAAGGGTTATGTTTAACAAAAGAAGAAGAAAATGAAAGATCTTTTTAGTAATAAGCTTAGTATGTCAGTAGTAGAATCATGGTTTGCAATTGCGGCATCTATTTTCAAACCTTTCCAATAGCAATCTCCATTGTTGTTGCATATATCTCGTTGATCTAAGATAGATCCTCCTTTCTTCGAGGGACTTAGATCTTTCTCGCCATGAGAATCATTATTAATAGGAATGGCGTCATCCTTGATGGCATGGGAAACAATACTTTTCAACGTCTTCCTTTGAGAAGTTAGCTTGCTAGCAGCTTTATGAACTTGAGATATGCTCTTCTTTCCTTTTGAAGATGGTCTGTCATCTTTTTGTTCCTTCGAACCTATATTAGAGAACTATTGGTGAGATTTGTTGATAAGATAGTGAAATATAAGAATTGGAATTTCTTAGATAAATCTTCAACGTGCCTTTGTCGTCGTGCCAATATTGAGAGGTTCTTCTCAAGGTAATCACCATGACGTTCTACCCACTATTCCTTATAAGTTGTCATGTAATGACTTTTTGCATGAGGGGTGGAGATGGGACATTGATTTTAGACATTATTTTGCAAGCAGTGACATGCACCAATCATAATCCCTTTTCTAAATTTATCTGTCTATTATCTAATCTGGAAAAGTTTGAGACGTCTTGGAGAGACCAAAATTACTGACTAAATCGATAAGGGTTATAAGGCTTGATGATGAAATGATCACGTTGTTGCAAATGAAGGAAGTTGGAGCAGACACTTGAAATATAGCTTTTATCCATCTTTGGGGTTCTACTGTTGTCCATGAAATTGTCAGACTTATGCGTCCAAAGGATTGTTGAATTACAAAATGCAATCTCACCTCTATGAATCCTCTTGCGAGCTTCCTCAGTTGTGAAATATCTGACACTACCGTCATCGGAATAAATTGCCATCAGTGGAGTACTCTACAACATTTTTGAAGTTTCGTAGTGAGTTCGGAAGTAGTGAGCCAGCCATCCATATACATAGTGAATCACAAAGATTCTCATTTCTTCACTCCGATTTGTTGAAGAAGAGATGTCGTTGAAACCTTGGTAACAAGCTTGCCAAAACCGGGACCACGCTAAGATGATTCTTTGCCATAAAGGCTGCCATCCTGAAAGTGCTTGGACAAATGAGGTTCAATTGTTCATAGGGAAAAAAGAATTTGCAAAGCCAAAAAGAGATGAATGCTACAAGAAAAATCTCTTGTTTGTTGTGGAAGCTTCGGATGTCTAACTTTGAGAACAATGATTCCCCCTTGGTTGTCCATCCATCGTGTTTTGGTATGGAGCCATATGAATTGCTGGTATGCTTGGGGCTCGATCGTCTCTGATTTGCACATAATTATGCTAAGTTTTATGATCTTTTTAATCCATTATCTTATGTAACTTAGTTTAATTATGTTATTTTAGATATATTTTACTTCCCTATGCTTGATTTTTGTTTGCAGGAATATTAGGTTGAAAACCGCTCAAGATTTTATGAATTTGTTGTTGAGGTACTATTCACCATTTTTTACTGTTCATCGGATTAGAGTTGGGGATTACGGATTGACCAAGTTTGTTGACCATGGGTCATGGCAAAGATTTTCATTTTTATTGGGATTTAATTATTTATTCCTAAATTACTTCGTTTTGTAATAAGTTTTTATTTTATTTTTAAAATCCTTTTAGATAACTACTTATTTGTAAGAAGTCTTTTACTCCTATAAATAGACCCTTTGTCTTAGTCTTAGAGAGACAACACGGAACAACTCAAGATTGATCTTCCTAGGAATTCCGAGGACAAAGGGCAGATTTTCTCTTTCTGTTTTCTTATGTATTTTTTGGTTTTTATCATGTCTTGTGAGTAGTCATCTTTTATTAACAAGAACATCAAGTAGGTTATTTTGTTATGGGGTTATGAGATTTGGTTTGTTTTTCTTATAAAGATTTGATCTTTATTATTAAGTATTTGTGCAATTCTTGTTTTCATCTGATTAATTATGTTTATTAATTTAGATTGATCACCTACATTAATTTGTATGATCATATTGTTAGGGGTTAAATATTATCGCTAAGATTGATAAATCCACAGGTAGCAATTGTTGTTTGAATTAGGTTTGGTTAACAACTTTAGTTGAAAACAAAGAATTGTATGAATCAAATTGTATGAATTAAAGCTACTTTATTTATGTAATTTGATGTTGTTGATGTCTTCATGCTTATGCAATTTAGTTGATTAAATTAATAGTTCACTACGACATAAGTTTAATTGATTAGATTGGAGATTTTATTTCTCACTACAAGAAGTAGATCTATTTAAAGTATAGGGATTTGAGCGCTAAGACAAAGTCTAAAATCAACTACATAATTGTGTTATTTGATCAATGATTAACCCCTTGGCAATTGACCTACAGATTGTTTCTTGTTAATAGATTTCTTATCTCTCTTCTCTCCTTTTTAATTAGCTTTTTAATTCTTTGTTTAATTTTATCTTTACAAATTCTTTCATATGTCCCCCATTTTGTTACTTATTAATTGATTGTATTTAAATTGAGATTCAATTCTTTGTGGGTTCGATCCTACTTGCCCTAACTGCATTTGTTTTGGCAGATAGGTTTAATTTGTTCGTGTTGCGACGCACAGCCAAATTTTGGCGCCGTTGTCGGGGAATTGTTATTGAAGTTTAAATATTTCCAATTAATCTTTTGTTTATTTATTTTAAAAAATTTTTTTAAAAAAAGAAATTAGAATTCCTTCCCTTTTTGTTTTGATGATTATTTTGTTACTCGTGTGGATAATTTTTAAGTCGATGGATGATAAGTTTTTTTATTTTGTTAGGAATGGTGACCACATGGAGTCATATGCTGGGTCATGGGAGCAATATCATAATTTTCCACAATATTCTAACCCATCTAATTCTTGGTTTGATTCCTGTTCTTCAATTCCATATCCTCAATTTTTTGATAACCAGGTTTTTAGATTGTCCAATTCTCATTATCCTTCAAATCTTTCTTTTTCTAAAAATCACTACCAAGAGCATTCCCTTGAAGATAGGATCAAAGAATTAGTAACCAATACCCTCATCTTTCAAGAGGAAACTATATCAAGTCTACGAAATTTAGAAGACCAGATAGGATATCTTTCTTCTAAGTTAGAGCTCTATTTTCTCAAAATTCTTCCTATCAATTTCTAGGTCCGAAAGAGGAAATTTCAATGATAACTTTCAAGCACCAGATTTAGAGGATAACCAAATTTTACTTGATGACAACATTCAGCATCCATTAGAATTACTTTATCCTTCTCTTGAAATCCATCTACCTTTTACTCAAAATCTCATCCAACCAAATAAAGAGGGAATTTCTAAGGAAGAGAAAATAGAATTAAGCCTCGATGATTTTATATTTATACATGATAGTGATGGGTTTTATAATATTAAATTTACAAATCCTCCTTTATTTTCTGCTAATGATTCCCTAAATGAGAATTTATTTGCAGAATGTCCAACGATAAAGGAATCATGGATCCACATGGAGCATATGCTTAAGGAATTATCATTTATGCTTCCACCATTCCATGAACGAGAAGGAATTGGATAACAAGTGGATAACGTTGAGCCAAATGACGTTAACCAAAGGCGTTTTTGGGAGACAACCCAAGAACAAGATTTCTTAGTTTATTTATTGTTTCTTTTCAATTTTTTTAGTTATTTATTCATTTTTATATGTTTAGGATACAAGTCCATTTCAACCTTTTTAGGAAATAATAAAAAACGGAATGGAAACGGAAGAAAACGGAAGCTGACACAAGACATCCGGGGCCGAACAAATCCCCGGATCAGGGATCGGATTCTCTTGGGAATGAATGCAAAGGCCATCCGGCGCCGGACACACCCATAAACCCGATTTTAACCCACTTTTCCATTCTTTCCTTCCCAAATTTGAATTCCTCTCCGACTCTCCTCGCAAAATCAAAACCCTACCTCTTTCCCCTCTCAATTCTTCCTCAAATTTGCCATAAAAGTCATCGAAATTACTTCCCTTCTTCCATTAACTTCATCCCCCCACCATCAATCTTCAATATTTCTTTCTCTCTCTTCACCATTCTCACACCCATTTTACCACCAAAACCTCATAACCGAGTTGCACATTGGGAATACTTGTTGATTCAACCACTTGCTAAGGAACCTTGGGAGCTCAAATTTGTTGTTGAAATCATTTATTTCTTGAAAAAAAATTTGAGGGCATACCAAGTGTTTATGAGAATGCCTAGGAGAGAAATGAGATCTAGCTCATCTAGAAGAGAAGCAACTCGACAACCACCACCCAGTTTGCACAACTTGGGATGCAACTCAATCATCGGCTTGATGCTTAGGATGCCCGCCTAGATTCTTACGCAGAGCTTCTTCTTGAGCTCTCTCGTATAGGGTGTCTATATCTCTTCCCTCTCTTTCTTTTACTTTTATATATTTAGTGTCATTGAGGACAATGCCAACTTCAAGTGTGGGGGTGCTGTTGTCTTTTATTTGTTTTTGTGTAATTGCTTGTTTTAATGTTTAGGATAGTTTGTTTTTATGTTTTTGTGGCCAATGATATAATTATGATCTTTGCATTGGACATGAGATAGTTGGAACCTTTTGTGTTTGATATTATTTGAACTTCTCTTTCATTCTACAAATTCCAAATGTCTTTTTGAACTAAATTTCACACAACTTTGCTAATTGAAGCTTGAAAACTTGATTTTGAATCTTGCATAA
>JAOXNR010008568.1:0-32929 GCA_028571225.1 Parsonsia alboflavescens
ACCCCATTCTCCAAATCAGTAGAAGAAGGGGAGGGAGCTACCTCTCCGAGAGAAGAGAAGGGGTGTTAGAAATGGAAGACATGGTGTTAGATGCAGAAGACACCTTTAAGGTGAAGGAAGGAAGATAAAATTTTTCAAGAAATAGAAAACTCACTTAGTAAATTTCTTGGAGATGAAAAGGGAAGTTGTCTTGAGTTATTGGTTTGCTCGAGCAAAAGAAGAGAAGAACGCTGAAAGCAGAAAGTTCTATGAATCTGAGTTCTTGCAAACTATGTGAAGGTTTAGGTAAATCCTTAAATTTGAAGACTTCTAATTTCTATGGGATAAGGAGTCCCTAGGATTACTGGATAGAACCCAATAAGCTAGAAAATGGGATGACTTTCCGAAACTAAACGGAGAGACTTTCCTAAACTGAACAGGCAACTTTCAAAATCTAAACTGGGTGACCTTCCAAAATTGAACAGGTCAGCTTTCCCAAAACTGAAGAGGCATGTTTCCTCCAAACATAGTCGTTGCAAAGCGAAATGGCACGACCCCTTAGAGGTCCCCACTTTAAGATGATAATTTAGGCACCGCGACCTTTGAGCTTGCTGGGCCTAAAGGGGGGTAATGATGGGAGAAACAGGTATGACTCAAATAAGTCAACATTAGTAGGCATGATCTCGACAGAATTCAACCCAATTGAGCTCAAGGCCCCAACCCTCAATATCTGAAAGAAAGACTCACAAAGTCAACAAGGACAGGTGGACAACAACCTAATATCACTGACCTATCAAATGAGCTCGGGAAATTTCTTACCAGACCATGACCTTCAATCTAGTAAATCTCCAATCCGTCTCATGCATCTTCCATGCCATGACCAACTATGCATGACTCCTAGCAACCCCCATGAGCCTACAATCACTTGGCGGGACCTCATAGAAGAGATAGTTGAGGCCCTCGACGTCCACGGGCAGGTCGAGAACTTGGTCTAAAGGTCGGTTAGCGAGCTCGTAGTTCTCGACAGAGACGTGAATGGAAAGATATCCCAACCAAGGGAAACTCCACGATTTTAGGAGCAAATTGTGGGATCTAATATAATCTCACGATTATCCTACATGTCTACAGTAATGTAATAGAAGAGCTCTAATCAAAGAGGTAACTTACTTCATCTTAATATATAATCAAATTATAATGAGTCGAGGAAAGGATGATCTTTTTGGGAGTCCACTACACAAGATTACTCTTCCAAAATACTAACTTAGGCGTTTGAGCATTTTCCCTGACAACAGCCCACTCCAATGCTCAATTTGTTTTCTTCTCAAGTTGCTATCTTTGCAATCATTGCTGTTTAGGGCGATCCAGAGTTCACTCTTTAACTCTATCACAATTAATGTAAATATTAAATATTTATTTAATTATTATATATAATGAGTATTTAATATAAATTTTATTTAATTAATATTATTGAAGAATGCTTAAGATGCTGACACATGGCATCTCAAGTCATTCTTCTTATTATTATAGTATAGATTCTCTGTAGCAAAACACGAAGCAAAGGGAATGAAAAAGCAAGGAGACGGAGGAGAATAAACAGAGCAAAAAGGAGTATGAAAAAAAAAATTAAGCTCTGTTGTGGAGAGAAGAATAGAATCATGGGTCCGTTTGAATTGACTTATAAAATAAGTGCCTCTTTAATAGTGCTTATTATGAAAGTACTTTGTTTTTAAAGTTAAGTTGTTTTGTGTTTAGATGTAATAATATATAAGTGCTTTTTAAATTCAAAACATGTTTGAATTAAAAAGCACGTTTTTTAATTTTTTGGTTTTATTTTATTTTTTTAAGATTTAATAGAATGATTTTATTTTATAAGTTATAATATTTTAAAAGCTAATAATTACTTCAGCAAATTTAAATTTTTTTAACACAATACAATAAACACTTACCTTTTAAAAAATATCTTAAATTAAGATGGATTGAAGATATAATAATAATAATAATAATAATAATAATAATAATGCTCAATTTAATCTTGAAAGATCTAAAAAAAATTAAGAATATTGTTTGTATCTTTGACTTTTTTTATTCACTATAAAGTATAATGAAGATATATACATAATTTTAAAAAATGAATTTTAAAAACAATGTAACGATATTATGGCGTTCATGGAATGTTTGGGTCAAAAATCAAATAATGAATCTGAGCTACTGTTAGCTATATTTGGAGTTTCACTCTGCCTTGAAGAGGGCTTTAAAGAGGTTTTGATCCCATCGGATTCTAAATTTCTTGTAAGTTTGATTTGGGGGGAGTTGTGATTCCATGAAGACTTTATAATGACGTCTGCAAATTGAAACGACTTCTCTTATTTTGGTCTTTCACATTCAAGCATAACTTCAGAGAAGGAAATGCCGCAGCTGATGCTTTAGCAAATAGTGCAATACAACAACGATCTTCTTGTACCTTTTGTATATTGCATTCTGTTCCATAGTTGCCCATGGCTTATTCGTTTTAGATAAAGATCATTTTAATAATTTACAACTAAGATCGCCTTGTTGTTTTAAGTGGGTGTGTTCCCATCTTTCTATTTCCTATATCGTTTTTATTTCTCTAATAAACATTTAGGGGTATGCCTAACCCTTCACCATTTTTTGTGGTTTTTTTTTTAAAAAAAGTAATAGTAATAATGTAATGATATAAATAAAAAAATGAAGAAAGGGAAAAGGAAAAAAAGAGAGAAAAAGAAGATAAGAAGAGAAAAAAAAAAAGAAGTAACTGAAATAGGGGAAGAAGATGGAGGTAGTAGGGATAGGGTGGAGTGGAAGAGACACAAAAGGGCTGGTGGGAGGAAGAAAAAAATGAAAAGAAGAGAAGAAAAATAATTTGAAGAGGAAAAAGTTTAATATGAAATTTGGAGAGCTAAAAGTACTTTTTTTATAAGTTCCTTTTTGTAGTTTAAAAAATAAATCAAATTTTGGTTTTTATTTGTTCTGCTTCTACTTTTTTGTAAAAGCTAAAACAAACAATATATTATCAGATTTCTTTGATTCTAAGATTGCATATACTTCGAGGCCAACAAAATATTATCCGTGATATGTCTTCCCTTGACAAATGCTCCCTGATTCTCACATATCAACTTTGGAAGTAACAAAGAAATTCTCGATGACATGACTTTGCCTATAATCTTTGATGAAAAATTATAAACACTTATTGGTTGAAAATCTGAAAAAGATGATGGATTAGGAATTTTTCGTATCAGAATAATTTGCGGAGCTGAAATTTGCTTGGGAATGTGCATCCCTGCCCAAACATCTCTAATTGCCTGAACAACATCAGCCTCTATCAGATAATAGAAACCTTGATAAAACTCGCCAAAGAACCCATCAATGCCCAGTGAGCTCTCCCAATCCAATGCAAGTACTAAACATTTTACCTCTAAGGCTATTGGTAAAGCAGATAGTATGTGATTGTAATCTATTGTAAGTGTAGAAGGGATGTCTTTGGTGAAACTGGCAGGATCCAAACTACAGCCACACTCTCCTGTAAGCAGATCAGAAAAATAAACCATCGCCTCCCTCTCAATATCTGCATTTTTGCCTTTTTAGTGTTTAGAAAAATAGGATGTATTATCTTCACCTTCCTTTAACCACTTTATTCTTGCTTTATGCTTCCAAAAAAAGATCTCATTTTTCCTATGATAAGAAAGATCTACCTGAGCTCCATGAAAATTCTCTCTGTTACTGTCTGCTGGAGATTCTTTGTAGACTTCCTCCATTTGTGAACATAACAGCCCTGGTTTTTTTATGTTGGATTGAATGTTGCAGAAAACCTCCCTATTCCAGATCCTCAACATGCTCTTCAAACGGAAAAACTTAGAAGCTAATAACTGCAACCCGGTTCCATCTACCACATCATTCCAAGAGTTTTCTACCACCTCCCTAAAACCTTCATGTCTACTCCACATGCTTTGATACTTGAAAATTCTTGCCGGGCTTGTAGAGGAATCCTTAATCGACAGCAATAACGGAGCATGATTAGATGATAACTGGTTTAGATGTTCCAAACTTGTCAAAGAGAAAGACTAATGCCAGCACATATTAATCATTGCCCGATCAAGCCTTCTAAAAAGACAAGGAAAAGTAGGGCGATACCATGAGAAATTATTTCCCTGGTACTGCAAATCAACCAGACCGCAAATATCAACACATTCACTAAACTCCAGCATAGCCCTTAGACTTGGAATTGAACCCAAAGATTAGTCTTGAGAGCAGACCACATTGAAATGTCCAGCAATCAACCAAGGAAGTGATAAATCATGACTAATGTGCAACATATTGGACCATAAATCCCTCATGGCAATATAATTACCACTTGCATACACCATTGAAAACAACACTTCGAAACCCAACATAGACTTGATTGAACAAGTAACAACTTGGGACAAATCTAAGATCGCTCCCAAGTGAATCAAATCAGACCAAAATAGCCAAATTTTATCAGAGGAACTACAGTAAAAATTAGGGAAATTCAATTTATAGGCAAAACTTGCAATTTGATTAGCTGAACCAAATGGTTCCAAAGCTCTAATAACATAACCATTATGCCCAGAAATAAACTGTTTAAAATGCATAGTAGATGTATCATTCCCAATACCTCTAATATTCCATTTGATGCTCTTCATATTCAATGGGATGGAAAGGCTAGCCGTTTGGTCTAAGTCCCCGTCAAGATTGTGAGAGGTGGGATTTCCTTCTTTTTCCGTGGCTTAGCAGTATTAGCAGACTTTCTTCTGTCTAGTCCAGCTATAGGCAAGACAACATCCAAAGAAATCTCTTCTACAGAATCTCATGTTGTTAGACTTGCAGGTTGATTGAAATTACTCACTAATCCCAAATTATCCCGACAACTCTCAATTACCGTGGATAATTGATCAGCATTTTTCTCGGGTTCTCTAATCAGGCCTGTTGGAATCGGGTCTACAACTCCAGTAAGAACTAGTGCTAGATGATCCTTTTTGTCAATCAATTTAGCTTTACTTACGTAATATAATGGTGATCCAAGTTGAATATTGGGAGCTATTTGTGTTGAAGGAGTAACAAAAAATGAAGTTGCACAACAAATTAGTCATCTCCATGTTAGTTGGCATTCTATAAAGGAAAACTGATGAGTATGGAAATATTTGTTAGTATTATTTTCTCATATTTATGCTTTTATTGGGATTTTTATTTATTTATTAGGGTTAGTTTTATTATATTTTCTGTGTTTCTTTGTTAGGAATATGAGTTTATGGAGGAATTGAAGTTAAAAGTTGAAAATTAAGTTGTCAAGATGAATCAAAAGATGTACATCCACATCAAGATCTTGAAAGGGGTAGGTTTTTCATAACTAAAGAAGTATCTAGATTATGATGTGTGATCAAGGTCTCAACATGTGTTATGAATTCCTAAATTTTAGAGATCAACTAGATTTTGTGAGTTGTAACCGTTTGAGGCTTTTCACTATTTTAAATACTTTAGAACATCTTATTATTTAGCAATGATGTTTTCTACAACTATTCCGCAAAGCTTTGAAGAAACTTGTGAGATTTTGATATTTTTGTAATTCTTTCTAATGGGTTTGAAAAGGGACTCTGGGTCACCCCACAGATCCTGATCGAACTTCACGATCAGCAGCCTAAGAAACTGAGAAAAAATGGTCACCGGAGGGGGTTGTCGCCAGGGGGAGAGCTCCAATGCCTAAGTTAGTGTTCTGAGAGAGATAGTTGAAAGTAAAGACCGTTTTCTGAAAACTGTTCAGAGCCTTTCAGTTTTTTTTTTTTTTTAAACTGATTGTGTGTTTTGATTGAGAGTAATGAGCTCGCTAACCGACCTTCAGACCATCTTCGAGACCCCCCGGTGGATGTTGAGTATCTCAGACATGTCTTCTAGTGAGGTCTAGCCGAGTAGTCCTTGGCTCGTGGGGAGCGATTAGGAGTCGTGCACCTTTCGGTTGTAATGTGGAAGATTTATGAGACGAGTTGGGAGTTACCAGGTCATAGGTCAAGCTCTGGCTGTAAATTTCTCGAGCTGATTCAGGTGGTCGGTAACCTCTAGCTCGATGACCTGGAGGTTAGTGGTAGCAGGTCATAGCCTACCTTTCCTTGTGGACTCCGTGAGTCTGGCTTTCTGGTATTGAAGGAATGGGACCTTTTGGCCCATTTAAGGTTGTCTTTCATCTGGGTCCTACCCTTCTATGCTGACTTATTCAGGTTGTACCCATTCCACCCATCATTACCCCCTATTAGGCCTAACGAGCTCATGGGTTGTTAGTGCCTAAATTACCATCTTCAAGCTGTAGCAGTTATTAGGTCCATCAATTCCTTGTAATGACTAGTTTTTGGGGTACCTTTCCTTTCCAATCTCTGGTTGAGAGCTAGTTGGCTAATTATTTTTCAGCCTCAAACAGAGTTGCGCGCACTTGGTTGCAGCAAGGAAGGCACATGAGCATAGTTGGGGCTTACAAGTCGTGGGTCATGGCCTGGTGAGGCCTTTGTTGTGCTCATCTTGAGGTCGGTGACCTCTAGGTCCTTGACCCAGGACGTCGGTGGTAGGAAGTCCCGACCCACTTCTACCTCGGGACTCGCCAATCTGACTTTCAGGTATTAACTATTACCTTATCCAAGTCAAGAGTCTGACCTTTAGGCAATAAAGACTGCCATCTTAATGTCGGGGGCCTGACCTTCAGGTATTTAGAGTTGCTATCTTTAGGTCATGGGCCTGACTTTCAGGTATTCAAAGTTACCATCTTCAAGCTATAGGGCTATCCTTCAGGCATTATTAGCTGCCATCTATAGGATGTGTCCCTTGGAAAATCGAAATGTTATCTTGTAACCGCTCATGAGGTAGACCTTCATGTATTGAGAGTTACCATCTTGAGGTTGCGGGCCCTTTGAAAAGTTGCGCTATCTTCTTACAACAGCTTTTTTTGGAGAGATGATGTCTTCTTTTTGTTTTGGGAAACTGTTAGGTGCTCTGGGCTGGAAAAATGCACTGCTTTATTTTCAGACCTGAAAAAGGGGCCGTTTTTATTTTAATAGAAACCGAGGTGTCTTTGGGTTCTGAACCGACGACCCGCTCCAGATCTAAGGAGATTGACCAGCTTCAGCTTGTTAGGGGGAAGATGGAAAGTTCTTTGTTTCTGGAATAGTCGTGCCATTTGCCCTAGGTGAAACGAAACAATTTTAGTTCATCGGTTTTTGCCTAGAATTTCAACAAGCTTCTGAAGTTTCATATATCAGAAGTTCTTCGAAACCTTTGAACCCCTTCTGTAGTTTCTTTACCTTGCTTCAGCTTATTTTGAGCTTTCCCTTGTCCAAACCTTTTCTACTGAAAGATGTCTATCATTTCAGACGTTTCCACCTCTTTGTTTGAAACATTTGACAATGGGATTTTCTATGATCACCCTCTCTTCCCCCGGGCTCTCCCCATGCTCAGTTTATAATATGACCTAGCTGAACTTGGGATTAGTTCTCAAGCTTCTTCACTAGACCCTATTGACATCGCCTGGATTTATACAGAGATGGACGTCGACGAGGGTGATATCTCCATTGCCACTAGGGCTAAGTGCTCTTTCAGCAAGCTAGCTGATGGTGTAGCCTGCACCGTTCCAGCATCTGGGGGTGATTACTTTACCCTTTCTTCCATTCTCTATTTTTTGACATGGTGTTTTTCTTTGCAGTGCCCCTAGCTCAATTCATCCCCAACTCTATCCGGATGATTGTTGCTTTCATAGCCACCTGTCACCACTATAGAGTTCCTGTGTCACTGGATCTCTCTAGGTGTTTCTTTAAGCTGTAGGCTCCATCAGTCTTCAGCTCTTCTAATGGATACTTGAGGTTAGTGCCTAGGCACCCGCTAGTAGGTCCTTTCCCGTCTCCAATGGAGGAATGGAAGTCCCAGTTCTTTTTTGCCCGTCTTCCTCGCAGCTTGGTGGAGAGGTACCTGAACTGGAATTTGAACCGGGTCTCCTACAACGAGTTCCCCTACCTACCCCGTGCACTAAGGTATCACAAGGATTTTTTGGAGACGATAGCTTTTTTCTATCTGCCTAAGGTTGGATGCACTTCCAAGGTTTAGCCGAGGTGTTTTTTGGATGCTGCTGGCCTGGGGAGGGGAGTGTTATGAAATCTCCCTGCTATCAGGACAAGCCTGAGGATTTCCCATTCCTGTAAGTAGCTTTCTTAACTCCTTTATTGTAATATTTTGGGAAGCACTAACAATTTCTCCCTTTCATTTTGATAGTTCTTAGGGAGACCAACTGGCTTTTTGGGACTAATCTAGCTGGACCAGGAGGAGAACTAGGTGCTAAGAGCCTCCTTGCTACGTCTAGTTCTGTGGGGTTTACTCCAACTCCAGCTATTGAGGACCCTGTTAAAGCTCCCACTGGGACTTCTGCTCTCCCAAGCTGGGGGTGGTCATAGGATTCGAGCCGCCTCCAGACAGAGCAGAAGGGGGTCAGGCCATGGTGGAATGGCTGCCCCCAGGTTCACTAGTAGAGATCTCGAGCCCGACTCGTCCCATTAGCTAATTGTAGAATTTTGTAATAGAATAGTCTTCTGCACATGTACTAAGTATCTTACAGGGGCCTGTTTGTGGCCTTCTTTTTTTCTTCCTTTCTTTTATACAATTACTTCATATTTGCAATTGTCCAATGTTTTCAGATTTATTTTGGCACAATAGCAAATAATATAGGTAAAACCAGCACAATATCCATAAAATCCTTCAAAAACTAGGCCTCGAAATACTTAGCTTTGAAACCGTGCTTTGCTGAATCTGAACTGTTGAGGTCACCATAGTGTTGGGTGAGGTTCTCTTGACCGGTATTTCTGAGCTCAACTGTTGGATCCTTGAGGTCTGCAATGTCTTAGATGGCCCTTAGGCGTAGAACTTTTTCAAGTGGCAAGCATTCCAGGGCCTTAGGAGTTGCCTTCCTTCGAGGTTAGTGAGCTTGTAGCTCCCTCCTTTGTGCACCTCTTGGATTATGTAGGGTCCTTCCCAGCTTTCTTGCAGCTTGGTCAGTTGTCCTTGCTTACAGACATCTGATCTCTTGAAGACCATTTCTCCAACGGTGAAATGTCTTTCTTTCACTCTTTTGTTGAAAAAATTTGTTACCTGCCTTTGGTAAGTTCGATCTGCTTCCATTGCTTCGTTCCTAACTTCTTCGAGGAGGTCGAGGTCTACCCTTCTCTCCTTCTCGTTTAAGATTGAATTGTATTGAGTCAGTCTTAAAGATGTTATTCCACCTCAATTGGTATTACCACCTCCGCTCTAAAGCACAAACTAAATGGCATTTCTCCAGTAGCTTTTCTTGGTGTGGTTCTGTACTCCCATAGTATACTTGGGATTCGTTTGGCTTGTCAACCTTTCGACCTTCTTTCTCGAGCTCTATGAGTCTTTTCTTGAGTCCTTCTTGGATGGTCCTGTTTGTGACCTCAGCTAAGCCATTGCCCTGGGGATGAGCTACAGAGGTCAATCTCTGTTCAATGTTGCGGTTTTCGCATAAGGACTTGAATAGGTCGCTAATGAACCGTCGCCCGTTGTGGGATATGATAGCTCGAGGAATGCCAAATCTGCAAACGATGTTCCTCCATACGAATGACTGGACTTTTGGTGGTGAAATTACTATCAGGGGTTTTGCTTCCACAAATCGGGTGAAATACTCCATCGCAACTATGAGGAACTTTACACCTCCCAACCCTTTCACGAAGGGCCCTAGAATATCAATGCCCCATATATCAAGGTACTGATGTGTTGATCGACTGGTACTTAGTGGGCAGTAGGTGTGATTTGTTTTTGTGCAAATGATAGCTTGAGCACTTCTGTATGACTTCCTCAATGTCTAAAACCATTGAGGGACAATAATATCCAGTCCTCAGGATTTTCTTGGTAGCGGTTTTAGCTCCTATATGTGATCATCATATTCCACTGTGTACCTCTTCAATGACCTACTATCCTTCTCTATTGCTTAAGCATTTGAGCATGGGCCAAGTGTATGATCTTTTCTATACTTCGTCATCTCCTATCGGGGATGTAGTGAGGTGCCCATCTCCGCACTTGGCGAGCTTCTTTTGGATCTTGCGGGAGGTCGCCATGCCTGAAGTATTTGTAGATTGGATACCTCAGTCCGCTTGATCCTCAATAACCAAGTTCTCCTCTTGAGCTATGTTGGAAGAGTGTAACAGTTCCACGAGCAGCTCGACATTTGTTCTAATTACCTCTCGATACACCTTGGATAGTGTGTTTGCTTCTAAATTTTGTTCTCTGGGAATTTGCTCGATCCGAAAGTAGTCAAGCTTAGACACCATATCCCTTACTCTTCTGAGATATTTGATCATGTTATCTCAACTTGGTTGGCTACGATCTGTGAATCTATTTTGGCATGCAGTTTTTGCACTCTGAGAGATCTTATAAGTCTTAGACCTGCTAAGAGAGCTTCATACTCGTATTTGTTGTTCGAGGCTAGGAAGTTGTAAGGGATTATCACTCCCTTAGGGCTAATCAACACAATTCCAGCACTTGAATTTTCTTTCTCCGTGGAACCATTTGTGTACATGGTCCAGATTCCCTCTTCACAAGTGCTAGCGAGCTCCAATGGAACTCTGGTACATTCTTCTACGAAGTTTAAGAGGGCTTGAGCTTTAATGGCCTAATGGCCTTCCTTGGCTCAAAATTGATTTGATAACCTGAGAGTTTGAGGGACCAGTTCATCGTTCTACCTGATAGTTCAGGCTTTTCCAGAGCTTACTTCAATGGTAAGTTGGTCAAGACTTTTATCGTGTAAGCTTCAAAATACGGCTTTAATTTCCTTGAAGTAATAATGATGAGGTGCAAGAACTTGTCGAGGTCTGAATATCTAGTCTCTGGACATCCGAGCAAATGACTAACATAGTAGACAGGGAACTATTGGCCTGACCTCCCTACTAATAGGACTGAGCTAACTGCTTTCTCAGTTGTAGTTAGGTACATGCAAATTTCCTCACCTGGCCTCGGAGAGACGACTTGAGGAGGTTTTCCTAGGACGTCCTTCAATCTAACAAACGTAGTTTGGTAGTCTTCGGTCCACTGGAAGTCCTTTATCTTCTTTATGGCGTCATAGAATTTCTCTCCTTTGTCTGCCATTTTTCTAATGAAGAGTTCCAATGCAGCCCGTTTTCCTGCTAGGCTCTGTACTTCCTTGAGCTTTCTGGGAGGCTCCATATCTAGCAAAGCTTTGATTTTGTCTGGGCTGGCATCCATGCCTCTCTCTGAGATAATAAAAATAAGGAATTTTCCTGCTGAAACTCCGAAGGTACATTTCTCCGGATTATGCTTCATGTGCTCAATTTTCATGGTCTTAAAAGTTTCCCCGATATCCTTGATGAAATATTTTGAGGTCTTGGACTTGATCACTATATCATCTACATAGACCTCAAGGTTCTGTCTGAGCTGTTTCTTGAAAACCTTGTGCATTGCTCCCTGGAATTCGGCTCCTGCATTTTTCAATCCAAAGGGCATCTTGATGTAACAATTGGTCCTAACCTTTGTGATAAATTAGGTCTTATCCATGTCCTCAATAGCCATTGGGATTTGATGATATCCTTTGGAAGCATCTAGAAAGCACAACCCCTAGTATCCGGCCATTGAGTCTACCATCTAATCTATGCTCGGAAGGGGCTAGGAGTCCTTCTGGCAGTACCTGTTGAGTGTGGTAAAGTCCATCGACATCCTCCATGTCCCTTCCTTCTTCAGGACTACAACTAGGTTGGCTAGCCATTCAGGGTATACTACTTCCTTCAAAATCCCAACGTCGAAAAGGGCTTGGACTTCCCTTGCCATGACCTTATTGTGCTTGAGGGCGAAGGTCCACTTTTTTTGTTTCACCAATTTGACTCCTGGCTTGAGCCCGACCTGATGTTCAGCAATAGCTCGGTAGATTCCTTCGAGGTCGCTGGGTTGCCATGTGAAGACCTTCAAGTTTTCTACGAGGGAATCTACTAGTTTCCCTTTAATCCTTGGTGGTAAGAGCTCTCCAACCTTAATCCCTTTTTCAGGGAATTTTTGGTTGAGGAAGACTTTCTCTTCACTTCCTGCCACCTGGATTCTGAGTTGATCGTCCTCATTTGGTAGGTTGATGCATTCCTCATGCACGACCTCTGGTGAGCTTTCTTCGTTACCCTTGGGTAGGTAACACTTGACAACAGCTTGTCTATCTCCTTCCAGCCAAACCTAGGTGTCTTTGACCTGGATTCGTATATTGTAATTCAGCGGGGAGATTTCTGCTCTCAGGTCCATGACCACCCTTCGGCCATTGATGGCATTGTAAGTTCCGGGAGCATCCGCAACCATCCATTTCATCATCTCGGTGATTTCTCGATTGTCTACTGGACCTTGGTTGGAATACGTAGGACTCCATTGGTATAAGTTGTGGTGCCATTGAAGCTAGTCAAAGTCGAGTCTAACTTCATTAGTGAGCTTTTGTCAATTCCCATCTGGTCGAACGCTTTGCGGTACAAGACATTGATAGCGCGGCCAGTGTCCACCAGAATTCTTCTCACTAGGAAGTCACCAATCTGGAGTGACACTGTCAATGGTTCTGAATTTCCCCCTCGAGCTCACTTGGACAGCCTTTCGATAGCATTTATCTCACCGACTGGAGGTCTCAGATTGTGCGGTACTACTAGTGGCGGATGTGCAGGGCCTGCATTCTTTGCCAGAAACTCTTGCAGGCGCCCTTGATTTATCAGCCTTTCAATCTCACATTTGAGGTTGAAACAATCCTTCGTGAGATGGCCATGATCCTTATGGCAGTGACAAAATTTTGCGGGACCTTTTTTGGGCATGAGACTCTTAAGAGACCTCGGTGGCTTCAGGAGGCCTCTTTTCTCCATAACTACCATGATTTCTGCTCGTGATGCCTTGAGTGGAGTGGTCACATGGTCGGGAATGGTTTTTCTCCTCTTTTCTAAGGTTCCTCTCTTGGGGTCCCGCTTTGGTTTTTGAGGGCTCTTTGGATGTCCTCTATTGTTTTTTTCAGTGGTTGAGGTGAAGCCAAGGATCTTCTTCTCGATTGCTGTTTCCTCAGCCTTGATCAGTTTTTCCAGGAGCGTCTGTAGCTCCTTGATTGTCTTTACTCTTTCTTCGGCTAGTCTGAGGGCCACGTCCCCTCTTTGCAACCCTTGTTTGAAAGCAGTGATGTATATGGCATCATTTTTCTATTCAATCTCCACTGCCTCTTCATTAAAATGACTGTAGTAGTTTCGGGTGCTTTCCCCAACCTTCTATTGTTTGAGAAATAGGTCGTTGATATCCTTTTCGCACCTCGTGCTACTTTGGTAGTCCTTCATAAACAGCTCTTCAGCTGTGTACAGCTCGAGATGCTTGAATCCGGAATGCCCTTGAGCCAAGACTGGGCCTTTTTCGTCAATGTTGACTGAAATGCTCTACACTTGACATGGTCGGGGTGTTCGTATATCTCCATGTAGGAGACATATTCATCAATGTGCTATTGAGGTTCCCCAGTACCGTCATATTTTTTCTCTAGTTGTGGAGCTTTGAAGCCTGATGGCATTCTTGCTATTTGGATGCTGTGGACAAACGGCGAAGGCTCTATAAGATCCACAATGCTCTGTAGTTCTCTATTGCTAGGGGGAGTCACTCTCCTCGATGGACTGGGGGTGACCACTGAAGCGTTTTCGCCTGTCATTTCGATCAAGCTACAACGAGGCGGCATCGTTGCTCTAGGAGGAGTTCGTATTCTGCCGATATCTCCATGAGATGGCTGCTCGATTGTGAATGTCTCTCAAGTCGTACCCCGTTTCATGATTGAGGGTTTCTCTGAGATTGGTTACAAGTTGAGTTCTCCCCTATGCGACATCACTTTTGCTTGACCTACTTCACGACAGGCCTCGTTGCGAAGGGGGTCAGTCCTCGCTTCAGAAGGCTGAAAACGACTTTCCTGGGGGCATCTAGCTGGGCCTCCCAGTGGCTTTGAATCCCTTCGGGCAGGCTCCGGAGTGTGCCCAGTGCCCAGTGGATACATAATCTAGCCTGTTAGAAACTCTTTCTAGGGCCACCACCATTCATTCCAGGAGAGATGCAGAAACTGACATAAGTGTTCTTCTAGATCTCTACGGTCTAGAATTATTGTTGTTACCGGCAGGACCAAGCAGTCCCTTTTGCTGCCTTTCTTGCCCAGGCCGGCAGTTGACCGGGATCCTCTGGGACAAACCAAATAGTGTTGGCTCCTCGTGATCCTACTGTGCGCCAGGTGATGGGTTATTATTGACAGCGGTCTGCGCCGGAGGTGGCATTTTGAGCATTGTTTCTCTAGTGAGCAGTTGCACTCTGGCAGATGGCCTGCCACGACTTGGCGGTTGAGCACTTGAGGGCTGACACTGAGCCATCAGGATTGTTTTTTATTTGTTTGTAGGAAAAAAAGGCTAGGCTTTTTGTTTCAATGTTCCCAAAGACGGCGCCAGAAGTGATGAGGTAGAAAATGGACTCCGGGTCACCCCACATATCCTGATGGAACTCCACGGTCAGCAGCTTGAGAAAATGAGAAAAAATGATCACCGGAAGGGTCTGTCTCCCGGGGAAGAGCTTCGATGTCGAGGGTAGTGTTCTGAGAGAGATAGCTGAAGGTAAAGACCGTTCTCTGAAAACAGTTTAGAGCCCCTTAGTTTTTTTTTTTTAACTGAGTTTTGATTACATAGTAAAAGAAGTAAGTCTGTTACCTCCAGAATTGCAGCCCTGCATTATGTAACTATAGGCAATTAGGATAACTGTGAAATTTCGTTGAATCGCACCAATTGCTCCTAGAATCATGGAGTTTCAATGGGATGAGAGATCTTATCGTTCACCTCTCTGCTTGAGAGACGCGAGCTAGCTAACAGATCTTTAGACTATCTTCGCGACCAACTATTGGATGTTGATTATCTCGAACATCTCCTGTGGTGAGGTCGGGCCAAGTAGTCCTTGGCTTGTGGGAATGATTAGGAGTCGCGCACTGTTGGTCGTGACGTGAAAGATTTATGAGACGAATTGGGAGTTACCAGGTCGTAGGTCGCCTCTAGGTCGATAATCCGGGAGGTCGGTGGTAACAGGTCGCTGCCCACCTTTCTTTGTTGACCCAGTGAGTTTGACTTTCTAGTATTGAAAGCATGGGATCTTTGGCCCATTTGGGGTTGTCTTTCTTCCGGGTCCTGCCCGTTTATACTGACTTATCCAGGTTGTACCGTTTTACCCATCATTTCTTTTTTTAATTGAGTATTTGATTATTTTCTGTTTTTATTATTTATAAGGTTGATCAATTAATTGATTAGGAGTGATACTAGTTGATTGATTGATTGATTGATTTAAACCTACTGCTATTAGGATTAATTAAATCGCTATCGATTATTAATTCTAAACCAAGTAGCAATAGAGAAAATTAGATTATAGCAAATAAACTATGCTATAATTAACATACAAAAACATATATTATTGGATTAATTGCATTAATTTAAATTCATACAAAAAATGATGGTATAGTTTTACCAAACTTTGAAAAGTCGGATTCGATTATTTTATCATTGTATGTCTTGAATATAATATATTTTTTTAGAGTTTGAAATATTTCTTACAAATCAATTTCAAATGAGGCGATAAAGTAAACAACCAAGATTTTAAGAGAAAAAGGATATACTTGGGGCTTTCTTGGATCTTTGGATCTTAATGATACCCTTAATAAATTTTTAGTTTTAAGGAATAATATATCATATAAGTTTTGGACAACAAATATTTAATTTTAATATACTAATTATATTAGAGCTTGAGAAGGAGGAGGGGTGAATGGATGAAGTTACGAGTTGTAACTTCACTTAAAGTTATAACTGGTTAGTTAAACAATAAAATAGTGCGGAAATAGAAAAGAGTACTTAACACAAGAAATTTGTTAATCCAGTTCTGCTATAGCTACTTTGTGGGGCCCTCACCCAACTTAATCTCCACATTCAAATCCAATACAAGTTTGCAACGAGGTTTTGCAAAACTTGACTGAATATCCATGAATTCAATCAACAGTAATAAATCACAAGTCCCTTTGAAATTTTTTCGAACTTGGAGTCACTCCAATGTTAGATCCTCCTGACCTGGTTGATGTTCTTTCTCCCAAAGAACAGGTTGTTGATTTCATTAAGAATCCTTCTGCCAAAGGAATGTTGATGAATGATGGTAATGTTTGTCTCGAATGAACTTGATCTTCAATGATTGCAATGACCTTTAGGATCAATTCAGAGTTGCGTTACTGTGTAGGATCTTTCGAAATATCTTGAGTACATAATCCTTGTTGCCTAATGTCATTTAAATAATCTTCAGCGACCATGATCTTTGACATCCTATTTTCTTAGATTTAAATTCAAACTGTAATACTAGATAAGATAGAATTTAAATCAACTAGATAGTGGCAAACATCTAGACAACCTATCTAGTCATTTATCCCAACATTTACAAAAATTCGAACTCAATAAGATAGGGTTTGGATATGCTTCATTGAGAAATTTCTCACCAAGTTGTAACATCGATCATTGTTGCAACACAAAGCAGTTTAGGTCAATGAACTTTTAACCGCAACAGAGTTAAGTAATTAATTACTATAAAGAAACAAAGTACATCTATATATAAATATATACATATATATATAAATAAAAGTCACTCACGCTCATATGCACGTTGAGCAAATTCCCATTTTAGTCTCTGTTCTTTTATACTTTTGCCTTGTAAGTCCTCTTTTTGTCTTTTTATCATTTTAAGTCTTGTATCTTTTTTATTTAAACCAACTAAATCTCTAAGCTTTTATTGTAACATTTAAAAGCCTTAACCATTTAATCATTTTCCCGTTGAAGTATAAATAAATCCGTAACCATAATTTTTCAGGCTAGATGATACATTGGACATTCATTTTAGTCAAACAAACTGAGAGTAGAGAAGTCATTTCACTATGTCTTTCCCTTCTTTAAAACAAAAATAAATAAATAAAAATAAGATTGAGATACTGTTGAAATCTTTAGAAACTCTTAAATCCCTGTATTGTATTGTAGTAATCGATTTGTGGGGTGAGCAACCAATTGAAGAGCAATAGTGCAAGGCTCATGGGCACCACAAGAAGACAAGAATGACACAAAAAAGGGAAAAGAACAATGAAATGACTTCCTTACTCTCAGTTTATTTGACCAAAATGAATGTCTAGTATATTATTTAGTCTGAAAATTTATTTTTCAAGCAAGAAGGACTTTGTTGGCCAGTTATAAAAAGATCGGGGACCTACCTTTACAATGAAAAAATGATTATGGATTTTAAATGGTACAATAAAAGTTTAGGAATTTAGTTGGTTTAAATAAAAAAGATAGGAGACTTAAAAAGAAAAAAAGTGGACTTATATGGCTAAAGTATAAAAGAACAAGGACTAAAATGAGTATTTACTCCATGCACGTCTCTCTTTCAAAATTCTCAGATCTACTTCTGAAGAATGGTGAAGCTGCAGATGGATAACAACTTAAGCTGGTTTGAACTTTCTGTATAACGGGATGTTTCCAGAAGTAGTGGTCGAGGCAAAGCAAGGAAGCAGGGAAATTTTTTCTCTTTCTAGATAGGTGAGATATTGAAAAATTAAAGGAGATCGGGAAAATTTTAAGGTATCTACTTTGTATATAGATGATAGATGTCACGTGTTCAAATTATTTATTACTAAACAACACCCTAGCAACTGTTAAATTATATATACATATATATATATATATATATATTTTTATATATATTGTTTGTATTTCTTAAATAAATAGTTCGTCATTTTTCCTAATTACACTACAAATTATTTTGTGTTCCTTAAATTAACAAAATTAAAGCTCTAATTTCCCATATAATCGTTATCTAATTATAATACAAGCCCTAGTTACCTTATTTGGGCAAAAAAAACCCTCCAACCCATTGTAGCTTCTAGTGTTGAGTTTTTTTTTTTTCACTCAGTGCTTCTAGTGTTGAGTTGAACACACAACTCATGAAATATGGGGAACAAGGACAAAAGCCCATCAGGCCTTCTGTCATGTCATCCAGGTGAAAAGCAACGCACAAAACAAACTCACGAGTCTGCTTTCCCAATGGAAAAATTGAACAATAGAGAGCGAACTCGCAACCACAGACAGCACAGAGAAGAGAAAAAAAATAGAAGAAGCTCGAAATGCACTGAGTGGGGTGGGTTTCTCTGCTTTGGTTAGACTTTATTTGTGGGGCTGGGTTTCTCTGTTTCAATTAGAGCCGCAAATGATCTAGGCCTTCCATTAGCAAGAGGAAGCCATGAGCTACGCTGCCGTGAGTTTGGGTGTGGGTGAAGTTGCCAGGGGTGACTCAAAACCCCAAAAATTGAATGTGTGGGTAACCATCTTACGCCACCCGAGTTGAATTGGCACTACAAAAAAAGTGTCATATTATGGAGATTTTATTGTGAGGGTTTTAAAAAACCCCCGACTAAATTGAATATATTGCCGGGGTTGGGTAACCTCCTGTAAGTCATTCATATTGAAGAAGTTATATTTTTTTATTTTTCTAATTTCTTTTTAATGTTGCGGAGGTTATAACCCACACAAATTATTTTTGGATTATGGGGGTCTTTCAGTATGGTACTGAGATTCAAAACCTCTATATTTTTACTACTCATTTTAAAATTTAATACTTGTTTTAAAGATTTTTTCCTCTCCTTCTTTTTCTTCAACTCTTCATCACAACAGCAGCGTACTTGAAGCTCCCTACCTCCACCAGTGAACTGCCCGACATTTAGCTGCCAGTGGTCTGCCTGTCGCAGCAGCTTGCAGCCTAAAGGCATCGCAGCTCCAGTTGGCAACTGCCGGCAATGCATGAAATGGAAAAAATCGCCAAAACTCCAGAAAGATATAGCAGGTGGCACAACATAGCATGGTTGTCTCTAAATCTTATTAGCTGGTTGGGAACTCTTGACCCATTGCTCAAGGTTCTGCACAAATTCAGATCAGAAGAGATCTTAAAAAATGTCCTCATTTTACCAGTGCTGTTGTGAAGAAATATTTTAAAAAGTGGTCGCGAAACATATCTGAGATCTCCGACAATTTTGATTCTCTCCTATCAATTAGTACGATTGTAACATTAGTTTCTTTTCTTAGTTTAATTATTCTTTTCCCAATTATAATTTGTTGGAAATGTATCTTTCAATTAGAGAGAGAAAAACAATAATCTCTTCGTTTTACATGTGGAATCTTATTTGCTACGGAATTTTGTATCATGGTTTGAGGGCAGAAGTGAGATGTGCGTGTGTCAGATATGGTAGGCAGATTGAAAACTCCACCGGCATTTGTTTTTTTTCTTTATCCATAATGCTGTGTAGAATAATTAATCCTGTATTTTCTTACCAGCGATAATAGAATAATTATTGTATTCATTCGGTAATACTTTCTGAACCTTGAAGCCTTTTTGCACTGCTAATGCCTTCAATGGAAAAATGACGGAGCTTTTAGGATTGAACTTGGTTGTGCAGAAGCGCTACTTAGTCTAGCGCTATATATATATATATATATATTGTTATTAATAACAATATATATATATTTATATATTGTTATTAATAATTTACAATATGACTGTGATTTTTTTAATAGTAATTAGTAAGAGTGGCAGAAGAGAACTCTTTTTCTCACACCCCAGGTCAGAGAATTGAGGATTGCCATAGGATTACCCCTTTCTGGTCGCAGCTTGAAGTACTGTTTCGATGTTGATCAGACAATATCTGGAAGCAAAAGAAGTTATCGGAATTTGAATGTTGACAAGGCAAAGAAGATATTGAAGGGATCACTCAAATGGAGGGCTACCTTTAAGCCAGAACAAATCTAGGTAATTAGCTAGATTATCATGAGGAAAACTGGGTTCCTGTCCATTTTTTCTTTAGTTTTTCTCTTTAATTTGTACTATTATTCGATTTCAGAGCCAATATATATTCATGATCAAATGGGAAGATAATATATAGGGAATTTTTCATAGCCTTCCAAAATCCTAACATATCTCTATTCATGGCACAAAACATAAATCACAATATCAAGAAATTCCACGGGACATGCCAAATAGATATTAAACTCATAGCAAACACATTGTTCTTATCAACACTAAGCCTATCAACATCAAGAAAGTTCAAATTCTCATCATGACATTGACATACTTTTTCACAAGAATTCAACAAGTGTTCACCAATGATCATTGGCTTCTTTTTCATATGTAATCCTAACACATGCTTTCTAAACAAGATATCAAAGAATCTAGGACTATCATTATCTCACAACTTCATGATTCTCAAGATGCAGCAACTCAAAGAATTTATCATGTTTGGAACAATGTAGAACACAAAGAATTTCTTCTAAGCTTGTCATCATAGTTCTCATAAGCTTTGAATCTAAGGAACATAAGAAGAAACAAAATCCACACACACATGTTGCTCTCATGATCAAGAAATATCTCCTCTTCCTTTAATGTGAAATTCACAACATGGTATGATTCTTCACCGAAATTCTCCAACAAGCATTGGATTTCTTCCATTAAGAATCATAATGGAGTGCATCTCAAACAAGATAAACAAGAATTGAAAGTCAACAATGAGTATACACATTAGACCACAAAGATACAGATTGTTATCAATAATTGCAAAATCAAAGATCCAAAAAACTCGATCATCTAGAACTAACTTTGAAGATCTATTCATGTAAGTCCCAAAGATTCTCTCGTTCAAGCAATTCAATTCATGAGAATATAATTCTAAGCTCTTTCTATGAAGATCAATGGTTAACAAGTTATACATAGAATGCATTAGCATATACATATTATCTCTTCCTAGCAAAGAATCAGCATGCTCATATATTCAATTTGTCTTCCAATATTCAGCACAATATCACAAGTATGAACTTTGTCAAAAGATTCCCTAACAGGGCCAATATCTAACATCTCAATCAAAAAACTCTTAGACATGTAAAATTTATTTCTACTAGTCAGAAAATATTTAGGCTTCAAAGAATCAAAAAGAACACCTTGTCCAGATAAATCATAAGCATTCCCAAAGTCATACTTTACCAAAGAAATCATTCTTTCACGCTCAAATTTCAACAGTTTATCACCAAGTGTAGGGATGAGAGTATTCCGCTTTAATATGTCACTCATTACCATATTGTCCTTGCCTCCCTATTCCATATGTAGGCCTTCAAATTCCTGAAATTTAGGAACAAGAACACTAGAAAATGAATGCACAATGTTAGAAATAGGTGTAGAAATCAAAGCCTCTTTATATGTCCTCACCAAAGCACTCTTATTGTCTCTTTCCTTTTCCTTTGCAAATAAGCTCTCTTTTTCTTCACAAAAATCTTTTCCCTCAGTGACACTCTTTTCTTTGTCCATCTCAATTCCATTTTTCATCTCCTTTTGCCTCTCAAAATCTTTTTCAATCTCATGCCCTAATTTTTATTATCTCTTGTTCCTTTTCTCTTCATTTTTCACAATGGGAACCTCTTCTCTCACTTCATGGGACTCTACTCCATCGAATTTCACTTGTATATGTTGAGCTTCCAATTAAACAAGTGTCACATGATCATTTTCTCCCATAACTTCTCGTAAGAATTCTTAAACTTGCACATTTCCAACAATTTCTTGAAGACCCCATTTCACCTTTATCTTCATTGCTAATTGAGGTGTTTTCATTTTTAGGCTCCAAGCTCTCCCATATTCATTGCACTTAGTTGATGAAGAAGTGACATGACGTGACCTTTCATAGAATCTTCCATTTGATGACTTCTTTTTCTCCATGTTTCTTTCAACTTGAATGGCCATTTGTACGATTTCCTCAAGATCAACAAAACGGTGTCTTGCCACTCTTTCTTTTATCTCCTTTCTCAACCATTTGAGAAATATAGCCATCGAAGCTTCTCTATCCTTTTTAATGTTAGTTCCCTTCATGACTAACTCCATTTGTTTCAAGTAGTCCCCAACACTCTTGGAACCTTGAGTAGTGGATATGGATCTACCCCTCCTTGGCCTTTCTTCAACTTCAGAGTCATGATAGTCATCCTGATTTACTAGTTGTCTCCTTTTTCTAACTCTTCCATTTGGCACATACTCCTTAGAAGTACAAGGTTGATATTTATCTTCCCTTCCTCCTTGTGCCGCTTGCCTTCTATTAGCATTAGATTGGAGATCATCTACCCTTCTTTCAAAGTTTTCTACTCTAGAGTTCGATTCCTTGCTCATCTCCTTCATGTTGTTTCTGATTTAACTTGTCATTTGCTCCATTCTTTCCATGAAAGTGTTACAAGAAGTATTCATGTCATTCCTGTTAATATGTGATGAAGAAGATTCTCCTCTTGTCATGTTGTTCCTACAAGTAAGAAACACAAAAAAAGGGAATTTTTATATGTCCTCACAAATCACTTGTGTTTGTCAATCAATTTGGCTTTTACTCTCTCAATTGAGCTCACCCCTTAGAGAGTTTTTCCATTCTGGCTCCTCTTTATAGTTCTTGAACATCTCCCAAGAGCAATGTAAAATACTTATCCAAGAATACCAAATGATCCACACAATTCAATCAATTGATCAATTAAAGATCACCAAACAAGAACCAAAGAGTCTAGAGTTTCAAAGAGATAGGTCAATCAACTCAACTCAAATGATCAAACATTTAGAATCCAAGAAAAATAAAAGATAGGCTTTTCATCAAACACCTTGAGGACAAAGATTGTGATCTCAAATTTGCATATGTAATTCAATAATTCAAAGCCTTTGACCTCAAATTTGCATAAACAATAGGAAATTCAATTCCAATTCATCAACAATTCAATCTCTACCCAACAATACTTTGATAGCGAAAGAGATATGAACTTGAATTCAAGAAAAATAACGATTTTTCACTCTTTTTTGAACTTTTGTGCAGAATTTTCTGGATACCCTGTATTTTTTTTTTTTTTTTGAGCTTTTGATATTTCTTTTTTAGAGTTTTTCTTTTGTAGAGATAGAGGATAGAAGTAGAAACACCAAACACATAGAATTAGCCCTTTTTTTTGGCCTTGGGCTTAATTCCCACAATCACATAGAGATCACAAGAGAAGAACTAAGACAAATGTAAAGGAGCAAAACACAAATCAACATAAGATCAGATCATAAGATTTCAAAGAAAAAAAATATGATCTTAACACTTAAAACAAGAAAGCAAGTAACGATAGGCAAACCTTTGATGATAACCTGGCTCTGATACCAAAATATGATGTGATTTCCTGATTTGGATGAAGGTTTTTAGTGTTCATATAGTCAAAAAAATCAATCAATGAAAAGAAAGGACTCATCAAAGGTTCCAAGGTAATTAGATTGACCATTGTTGGTAATTTAACAACAACCAGTCTCTTGATTATTAGACAATTCAATACCTCACCCCAAAGTGATTGAATGCCCTAACTGAAGTGGCTCCAGAACCCTGAAAGGAACTCTCAAGAACACTCATGAAAGATCACGTTTGATATTTAAAAACTCATCACTCAAAATGTTTACATGTTTGTGGGTCGTTGGTTCTAACAAACATAAGGAACTATATATAGTCTCAAAGCCCTAAATTAACCTAATAATTCATGGGTATTGTAATTGGACATAAGTACATAACCAAAATAACATGAGAAACCAAAAAAAATTGCAAGAAAATATCAAAGAAAGTTGGCTGACCCGGTGCTTGTCTAGCATTAGATGGCTACTAGAAAGCCTCCTATTGTTGATTTGTGCTGAGCCGGCACCGAATGGCTCTTGTTCAAGCACCGGATCCCCCTTCTTCCAACCTTCCATGCCTTTTTTTTCACACTTTGTTCCATGCTTTGTGCCTTCAATTTGCATTCTTTGTGGACTTGAACTAGGGTCTTTTAGGCACATTTTCAAGCCTTCAAACTCTTCAAATGAGTGTTCCAGTTTGATCCTGATCCAAGTGTTTTGAACTTGGTCTTCATCTACAAGCTTAACTTTATGAAACATGAGTTCATCTTCAAGTTGATCTGCCATGATTTGCTTCAATGCTATCCATTCCTTCTTGATCCCACATTCTTGTATCTGAAACCCAAGTCTTTATTTTATAAAGAAACTTCATTGCTTAGAGCTTGTATCCATGTAGGACATCACATGAGGGACCATCTTTAGAAGGCAACCATGATGGAGATCAAGGAGCATACATGGCATGGGCTAATTCATGGAAGATCTCATATTAAGATGCTTATGGAATAAAGGAGTTTATGTACAAGCGCTTGTATTTCAAATACAAGGTTGGAAGATCAAGAATGAAGAAAGACTTGTTGGAGATTGAAGATGATATTAATAATGATTGGGAGTTCTTGTACAAAGATCAATATTTCAAGTATAAGCATGGAACTTTGAATTGAAAGAACAAGGCTGAAACTTTTAGCAAATGTGTTGAGACAAATGCTAGACTTTACAACATTGTTTGAAGCACAACAGTCAATGGAGGCTGAACCAAGGAAAGAGCTCAACATATGGATGATAGAAGACATCAAGGAGGAGTAATTAAGCAAGGAATCGAGCCATTTAAAACTTTGGAAGTGAGGTTGCACGAGCTGGACAGATTGGCTAAATCTGCCCAGAAATTTCGGTTTTGATCCTCTGTTTTTACAGCCTTGTTATCTTGACTTTAGTTATACTTTTCCACTTATTATTAGTTGCTTTATTTATGTTTTAAGCTAGCTTTAGGTGGTTAATTAAGTCCCTAATCATAATTGGGACTGAGCCTATAAATAGTCCCTCATTTGTATTGCATTTAAAACAATTAACTCTACAAACACTTTTCAGAAATTTGAATGAATTCCATATGGATTCAAGGTTACCAAAACCGGGAGTGTCGCTGATACAAGCTGGCCCGAGTTTGGAATGGGTTCAACTTTGAATTTTGGGCTTTTTATATTTTTAGGGCTTTTTTATTTTCAACTAGGTTTAGGGTTAGATTTTAGGTTATAAATATCTCGTTTTGTCTTAATTACAAATAGGCTTTTACAATGTGATTTTTCCAACTTTTGTTGTAGGCTTTTGGACGTTAAATTGAAAACTTGTGTGTTTTCACAATATCCAGTTCTTTTCCTGTTTATTGCATTGGTTGGTATCAGAGCATAAGTTGAATTTCACCAATGGCTGAGCAGAATCTTGTTGGTCGTGGACGGTGTCATGCTGGAAGGGGATGTGGAGTCGTTCCCGAGGAATACGAACAGCCTCATCAATGAGACTTGCGAGAAAACGACGAAGAAGAATAGAGAAGGCGGATTCAAGACTTGGAGCAACAACTGGCATAGGCTAGGTTGGACATTCAGACTAAAGAGGGGGTGGAATCAGAGATTGAATCCGCAGATGAGGGGGAAGACGTCAATCCGTTTGGGTTTTTGAACCAAGGGCATAATCGAGCTGAACCACCTGGCAAACAATCTTCCCTCCAGCATCTCAGCATGAAAATTGAGATTTCCGATTAGATGAGTAGGCAGATCAGAAAAAAAAAAAAGGATTTGTTTTGAGAGACTCCCGGAGCAGCCATTTTCAGTTGCCAAAAAATAGGTCTTCATCGGAGCAAGGAGATGAGTTTCTAGAAAGTACGACTATCCACTAGAAGGAGCCACTGATCTCATCCTAGCAGCTACAGTGCCACACAAGGATGAGTAGACTCGAGTAGTGTTGGTTCGACAGTGGCATCCCGCACCAGGACAGTGGCTTCCTCTCCATTTCGCAGAAACCCAACGTAGAGCAAATCTGGAGCAAACCGGGTAGCAGTCCATTGGGTAGATGCCATGACATAAAAAGAGATGGCCAAGCCTCTGTAGGCGGCTCTCAGAACCAGCAGATTTGATCGGTCGTGTAGAGCAGTACCAACGTGGTCGATTTTGTTGCAGCAGGCCACCATTCGAGCAAAGATAGCTTCTAGCAAAAGACTGAGGCTGCCAAGATGGTTCAAGTAGACAAGGTTGGCGGCTGGTCAACAGTGAGTTGACTGGGTGTTCGGCAGCTTGAAGAACAAGATGGTCTGGTTAAAGCCTAGGGTTTTGTTTGACCATTTGGAAGAAGTGGGCTTTATTTTTCAGAAGTTCTAGATTTGGTCACTAAATTTTGTTTATTAGCCCAATTAGGAGTTTATTATTATTATAGCTTTTTAGTTAGGGTTATTATTATTATTATTAGAAGCTTTTTAATTAGATTTCTTTTGGGCCTTAGCATTGGTAAAATCGTAGCTGGTAAGGACAAGTCAGATTCGAGGACGAATCTTTTCCAAGCAATGGAGAATGATGCAGGTTGGTCCGAGCTCGGAATGGGTTCAACTTTGAATTTTAGGCTTTTTATGTTTTTAGGACTGTTTTATTTTCAACTAGGTTTAGGGTTAGATTTTAGGTTATAAATATCTCGTTTTGTCTTAGTTACAAATAGGCTTTTACAATGTGTTTTTTTCGACTTTTGTAATTGACTTTCGATCGTTAAACTGAAAAATTGTGTGTTTTCACAATGTCCAATTCTTTTCCTGTTTAGCCTTTTATTCATTGATGTTTATTGCATCAGTGGCTTAGAGCTCTTCTAGGGTACTTAATTAAACTTTAGGGATCTCAATGCTTGGCTAGGGTAATTGAGTTGAGTTGATGGGATTCAATCCATTAGATCATATTGGAAGACAATTGGTTAATGGTTCTGGCTTGAATCTCTTGCATGAAGTCTTGGGGAATCATGAATTGAAGTGGTTGAAAGTTTGGATTTGATGAATGATGAATTCTTTCCAAATTTGAGATTACATCAAACCATCAGCTCTTATTCTTGAAGAATAGGTCTTTATAAGTACATTTTCTTCGATGAATTCTTTCTTCATTGAAATCCTCTATGAATGCAGTCCTTATTGATTCCATTCTTGATTTGATTGATCCTTGGTATCCATCACTCTAACAGATCTATTAGAATCATCAAGAGGCTACTCGTTAACTACAAATCAGAGTCCATGTCCATATGCACGAGTTCAACAGGACCTTTAATTCATACTACACTATAATACTAAAATGGGTTTTGGATTATGGTTGAATGGCATATTTCTATAAATATTGAGCTAAAAAAGGGCAATGTTGTAATGTAAAGTCTAATAATGTCTATAGTTTTGTCATTAGAAGTTACATCCAAAATTTGCGCTAAAGCATCAAATCCAAAAGTTTTCTAACAATAGAGAAAGAACTACTTTTAATAGGTAAAACTTTGGATCTTTGTCCAAATGGAACCAATATCTCTCTTAAAAGGAGCAAAAAAACTTGGTAAAAATCAAAATAGTAAGCTACCTTAAATACTGGTTCGGCTAAATTATGCTCAAAAACAGGAATGCAACTAAATTCTACTCCTTCCTTCACTATAAATCTGTCTTCATCATTTTAATTAATTAAACTGAAGATAAAAGCTCAAGATTCAGAAAATAAAAATATATATTAAAAGAAGATCATGTTTGGTTAGGATTGGGTTTTCATTTATAATGAAGGACAACTGTTACTCCATTAATTTAAATGAAATTTTTTATGGAAGTGCACAATTATTTAATTTCCTTTATATTCTAAATCTTTGCACACCTCTTTATAATTGATGGAGCTCGGAAGTAGCCTCCGGATCACCTTGAACCGCAATGGCATCTTTGATTACAACCTAAGAGGCAAAAGAGTAGGTCACCGGAGTGCCCTATCACCCGAGGAAGAGCTAATATGTCTAAGTCAGTTTTCTGAGAGAGTCATTTTGTGTAATTAATTTCAAAACACTATCCTTGTCTATAGACTGATTATAATTTGATTATATATTAAGATGAAGTAAGTTACCTCTTTGATTAGGGCTCTTCTATTACGTGATAGTAGGCAATTAGGATAATTGCGAGATCATATCATATCCCACCAATTGCTCTTAGAATCATGGAGTTTCCCTTGGTTTGGATATCTTGCCATTAATGTCTTTGTTCGAGAGCTACGAGCTCGCTAACCGACCATTAGACCAACTTCGCGAGCTGCCTATCGACGTCGAAGGTCTCGACTATTTCTTCTGGGAGGTCGCACCAAGTGATCATAGGCTTATGGGGGATGTTAGGAGTCAGGCATAGTTGGCCGCAGCATGGAAGATGTATGAGATGAAAGGTCATGATCTGATAAGACGTCTCTTGAGCTCATTTAGGAGGTTGGTGCCCTGGGAGGTCGGTGGTAGCCGGTCACTGCCCACCTTTCCTCGTTGACCTTGTGAGTCTAACTTTCAGGTATTAAAGGTTGGGGCCTTGAGCCCATTTGGGTTGACTTTGTTCTGGTCATGCCCGTTTAAGTTGACTCGTCTGGATCATGCCCGTTTCTTCCATCGCACCTAAATTACCATCTTTAAGTTGAGACCTCTAAAGGGTCACGCTGTTTTCTCTGTAACGGCAGTTTTGGGAGGAGACATGCCTCTTCAATTTTGGAAGTTGCCTTGGTTCCCGTCACACCGGCTCCTTTTCATCAACCCAAACAACTAACTATCTCATATAAATTATTAGTCTTTTGACGATTTTAGGACTTACACAAACTCTTTCTCTTGCTTGCAAATTCTCAACTCTTAGTGCTTTCTCTCTGCAACACCTTCTGCTTTCTTTTTTCACTTTATCAAGCAAGTGATTTAGAGCCCAGAACAACTCTCGTCCTAATTTTCAAAGGAATTTCCAACGAGTGAGTTTTCTTTTTCCTTTTATCTCTTTTTCTGGAAAATTTTCATCTCCCTAGTCAAAAGATGTCTTCTTCCTCTTCTGCATCTAGCACCACTTATCTCCATTCTGGGGAGGTAGAGTGTCCCTTCATTGACCTAGAGAACGGGGTATTTTACACTCCCCCAACTTCCATGAAAGCTCCCCTAGTCAAGAGTAAGTTCTATAGGCCTTCTGAGTTACAGATCTTCTCCACCCTTCATGCTTTAAGTCCCACTGAAATTTTTGAAATCGATGGGGAGAGAGGACTGGAAAAGGGGATATCGTCACTATCAAGGGGGGGCAAGCAGCTTTGCAACTGGCTTCCTAGACACATAGTCCTTTACGTCACCAGTCTCCGAGGGGGTATTCTTTTCCCTTATCTACACCCCCTGTTTCTGGATATCACTTATTTTTGGGGCTTTCCCATTGCCTAACTTGTCCCAAATTTCATTTGGGAAGTAGTAGCATTCATAGCGACCTGCCATCCTTACCAAGTTCTAGTTTCATTGGAGCTCTTTAGGAACTTCTTTAGAGTTAGCATCTCCTCGGCCCCAAAGAACACTACTAAGAGGTATCTCCAGTTTAATCCTCGGTATAATTTGGTGGGTCCTTTCAAGTCCTCTATAGGAGATTGGAAAAATCTTTCCTTTTCTGCTGGACTTCCTCACAATCTGGTAATGTCTGAGCCTTATCCGGATTGGAACATGAATCATACTTTTTTCAATGCGCTCCCTGACCCGACCAGCAAGCAGTTAAGGCATAGCGGTGTGTTGATTTACCTAGCCAACTCTGACAATGTTTGGGTCGAGTGTAGTTTACCAGCTTGACCCGTCACTGTTCTTCGCCCTGTTGGATCTCGACCTCCCTCAACCAGGAGAGCTATGGGGATTAGCCTTTTAGCTAAGGAGCTTTTTTGTTTTACTTAACGAGCTTGTCTTTAATTCTTTTGTGTACTAACAGTTTCATTTTTTTTTTTTTTTATAGCAATGAGGACCACCTCCTGGCTTCTGAAATCCACTTCTCTACGAGCTGATGCTAATACAGTTAGGGGCACAGCTGGTGCCTCTTCTACTGCTGCTGCTGCCACAACTGCCAACACTATAGCCACTAGTGCTACCACCCCAGTTAAAGTCCCCATCCCCTAATCTTGGGGGAAGAAGGTTGTTGTAGCTGATAGGACCCGGACAGCTTTGAAGAGAAGCACTGAGGTAGCTGTTCTAGGGGCCTCAGAGACCTCTTCAAAGATCACTATCTCCTCTTCCTCCCCTTTTTCTCAGTTTGCTGTTTCTAAGAAGAGAGCCCCTCCATCGTCCTCAGGTAAGTGGAAGGCTCCGACGACCTCGAGGTCCAGGTTGGAGTTCCATGGTTGCGTGATCGAGGAGGTCGCTGATACATTGAAGAGGCTAGGGAATGCTTCCCTGGCCACCCACACTGATGAGGAGATTGCCCGGTGGGTCCCTAACTTGGCAATGGAGCCCTCGGACTCTTTGTTCCAATGGCCACACTCCCAATCGTTCTTGATGGAGTGTGTGCCCCCAGTTGACCGGGAGATTTGCCTATAGCTGTTGTAAGTTTTTTCAACTTTTCTTTATTTTTGCAATTGATTCCATTTTTGACTTGTCCATATTTCTGACCTAATTTTTCTATTGGAGAATCATGTCTTCCTTGGCGAGCGGCTGAGGAGACAAGCTGAAAAGGACATGAAAGATCAAGAGTTTTCTACCTTTATCTCGAAGCTCTAGGATCAAAAAGCTCGCCTGGAGAAGGAGAATGCTGATCTGGTGGCGTCTGTTGAGAAAGCTAATGCTTCTTATACTGATGTGTTGAATCTTTTACAAGAATGCAAAAAAGAGATTGGAGAGGCCAGTGCTGAGAATCGGGCTATGTCTTTAGCTCTAGGGGAAGCTTAACAGAAGAATGAGCAGCTGCTCGAGCTCAGTAATTTGCAAAGGGAGCGCATTCTGGAGCTCGAGGCCAAGCTGAGGGACCTCCAGGGCATCTATAATGATGATGGCATGGTTGTTAAAATCATGTTTTTACTCATAAAATTGCACGAGTTTACAATTTTAGGGTATATGAAAGAGTGAAATCGCATCAAAATCGAAAAAGTAGGTAAATTCGCCCGTTAACTTGGTAAAATGGTTGAAATAGTCCGAGTTTGACTGAGGTTACCCATTCCCCCCCAATTCCCATCTGAAATTAAAATACCTAATTAGATACCGGTGACCTAACCCCATTTAAATTGAGAATCGAACAATAGAAAAGGGATTTGAGGGCATTGTTATTTGCATTCCTCTTCAGCTCTCGGTGGTGTGACGCTGCCAATGACTATCCAAAGATTGCAAACTGATCGGTGATGAGGTGGAGCATCTTCAGTTCTTCTTAATCCGGAATCCATCTCTATGGTCACACTACAGCTTCTTCCTCTATTCGGTTGGAGTCGGTGATTCAGCTGTGACGCCTCTGTTCTTCTTCCTCATCTCTGTGACACCGCTGCACAACAACTGAATCTGAACGGCTGAAGCTTGTCTGAACTGAATATCTCCTCTATCGTCTCACGTCTGCCCAGGCCCAGCTTCTTATTAGCTTCTCCTCAACATCTGTGACTGTGCTGCACCGCTGCTGATTGCTGAGCAGCTGCTGGTGAGTCACCTCCAATTCCATTGTTAGTGAGTCACTTGATTCTTCTTGATTGTTTGGGAATTTTGATTAAGAATTTGGGATTATTCTCTGCAATTTATGTATTATATGTGAATATGGAATCTTGGATATATATTGTGTGAATGTGGAGTGGACTGGTTGAGAGTCTGGTGACTTTAGTTTGAGGTGTATTCTCTGCATTCTGCAATGTCTATAAGACTGCAAGTCTGCAACTGCTGCAATGTCTGGCACTCTAGGTTGCGATTTTAAATACTGTAGTCTGTATGAATTATGATCGTTTATGATGCTCTACTCTCTGTGAATTAATTTTTTTCTTTTGCATAATGCTATAAGTTCATATTATGTGAATGAGTGAATTTGTTCTGTAAATGTAAATGTATTTTTATGTGTTAAGTGTTTAACAAATAAAAACCTTGCTTCACAGTTCATAGAAATGCCACCAAAGGGAAAAAATACTAGTGGGAATTGTGTTGATATTGGGTGGGAACATGCAACTGATGTTGATGGAAATAATAGGAAAGCAAAGTGTAAATATTGCAATAAATTTTTTAGTGGTGGAATTTTTCGATTCAAGCATCATTTTGCTGGAACACATAGAGTTGTTGAACCTTGATTATCTGTTTCTGATAAAGTAAAAAAGCTGATGTTGTCAATGTTACCGAAAGTTGAGGATAATGCTAGAAGGAAAAAAACAGGAGCGTATGGGGCAGGGAATAACTCTGATGATGAGACAAATCTTGAAGTAGATCAAGAAGTAGAAGCACCACAAAATCAAATAAGTAAAGGGAGGAGCACTTTAAATGACTTTTATAGTTGGAAGTAGTAGTTGGAGTCAGACAACTTTGAATCAAATGTTGAAGAAAGAACTAAAGGAAGATGCTTGTAATTGGATTTGCAAGGTTTTCTACACAAGGGGCATTCCTTTTAATTGTGTGAAAAATCCAGAATTCATTAAAATTTTTGATATTGTGGCTAGACATGGTCTTGGCTTTAAGCCTCCATCTTACCATGAAATGAGGGTGACGTTTTTAAAGAAAACCTTAGAAGATACAGAACTTGCCATTGAGGAGTACAAAATTGAATGGAAAAAAAAAACAAGTTGCTCTATTATGTCAGATTCTTGGAGAAATAAAAAGCGGAGGTGTATTTGCAATTTCTTGGTGAATAGTCCTAAAGGCACTGTGTTTTTAACTTTAGTTGATGCATCAGAGATTTCTAAAACAAAAGAAATTTTTTTTGAAATGTGAGATGAAGTGGTGGAGATGGTGGGAGAAGAGAATATAGTGCAATTGGTGACTGATAATGCTACAAACTACAAATCAACAGGACACATGTTGATGGAGAAAAGAATGAAGCTGTTTTGGACACCTTGTGCTGCACATTGCATTGACTTGAAATTAGAAGATTTTGAGAAAAAACATGCAATTCATCAGACAATCATCAGAAAAGCAAAAAGGGTGACTTCTTTTATTTATTCAAGAACTCTATTGATTAGTATATTGAGGCACTTTACAA
>JAOXNR010008578.1:0-32922 GCA_028571225.1 Parsonsia alboflavescens
TATATATATTTATAGATCAAGAAAGCAGTAGTCAACACTAATGATCATGTAGTCAATAAAATAGAGTGACTAGGTAATACCGGATCAACAAATATCTGAATCAACTGAGTTGCAGGCATTGGGACAATGGTAGATTCTTTTGATGATTTTGTCCAGTTTCTAGAATATTTGGAAGGGTTTGTTTTGGGGTGAAGTTTGGAATAGATGGCTCCATCAACAAGGTATCTTTCATCAATTCGAAATTTGCTCCAGAATGGCTCGTTTATTGCAAAAAGATCCAATAATTCCTCCATTGCTGTAGTAGTGAACTCTAGCATTTGAGATTTTGGCATCCCTCGTATGTTAATGGGCTGGTCAAGAAACCTAAAGTTCATTGATGGACTTCTCACTTGCACTTGATCAAGACATACAAACATCTCTTGACTTGAAATTTTTTCTATTGAAAAACTAGATTTAAGTGTAGATGGGGATGATAGAAGTGTATTGAGCTTCCTCATGAAAAGCGCCATGATGTTTGAGGTGTCTTCTTGATCTGCAACAAATTTATTCACTTCAGACTTTGAATTCATTTTTATTTCAACTTCAAAAATAAAAAAATAATAAAAATAATAAAAAAACACTAACAAAATAGAAGGATTAAGAAAAAAGAAGGGTTTAGAATCATTAACCAATTCAAAAGAGAGAAAAGTTAAAGTAACAAAAATTAGATAGGTCTTTACCTAATATTCTTCCTTTCAGTGAAGTTGTATTTGTTTATTCAAAATTTTTTTCTGAATAGCCTCTCCATGAGCAATTTGTTGCGCATTCTCCTTTGTATTATTAATTTATAGGCATCTTTTTTCATTTATATTTTTGTTGGTGTCAAATCTATCTAAATATATGTCCCAAGGGAATGTAAGGTAATCATTTATTTTTTATAACCAAATCTAAAATATGTCAAGAGAAAAAAAAAACAAAAAATCTTGGAAGAATAAAAACCTCAATCAAACATGGAAAAATAAAAATATTTGATTCAATTTTCATCAACTTGAAATAATTTTTGCCTCTTAGGGTCAATTTTATGTAACTGTTATATTAATTGTATATTTGATAACCGTGAATGTAGACATTTAGAAATAGATATTTTTTTGTCTTTGAATAGTATGATATCAACGGGCTTTCAAATTGTTTAATATAAAACATAAAAGTTATATTTGCTTACTTAGATTAATTTCTCCTATTAGCATTTTCCATAATATTTAGACGGTTAAAAGTGACAGTTGTCATTGATCTTTTTAGCTATTAGATTCTCTTTGTATAAGGTTGCCCCTCTAAAAATTTCTACGAAGTATCCCTTCAACGATTTTTTGATATTAAGTAAGAGGGAATGACACCATGTGGTTTACCTTGACTTTTTATGTAGAAATTGGATAAGCACACATAGAAATATTAGAAAAGTACTCTCATGAAACGGTTGAAGTTTTAGGGATCTAAATGCTATGTCTACTGAGACATGAGATCCTAGATCTAGGGATCACAGAACGATCCTATGTCTACAGAGACATGAGATTTTTTGATCCCAATGATCCTTAGGGAAATCCCATGTCTACAAAGACATGAGAACGCCAGGATCGTCTCACACAAGAAATTGGAAGACAGAACAATACCTTGATTATGAAGTTGCAGACTATCTCTCGACACTAATCCTTGATTGATCAAAGCTGGAAGATATACTATTCTATTTTCTGGATGAGTAGAAAATATCTCGAGATAGATTTTGGCAGAGTGACTGCTAGGGTGTGTATAGAAGAAAATCTTTTCTTCTTAGGATTTAATTCTATACCTAAAAGGCTGGCAGTGATGGGGTATTTATAGAACCCTAAGATAACCTAATTAGGTCAACTAGGAAATCCTTGGACTCTCTGGACCAAGAACCCCATAGTTCATGTGTCCTTTTATTTAATTAAAGATTCAATATTTATTCATTGAGTCAAGAAGCCAAAATAATTATTTTGGCCCTTCAGCAAATAACCCTTTTTATTTTATCATGGCCTGATAATTAATCCTATGAACCACATCCAGATTAATTATTAAACTCTAAAGTAAATAGCCAGTCATTTATTTTGTGTAAGACCGCCAATAATTAATCTTATGAGACCAAGTCCAGAATAATTGTCAAAACAATTAATCTTATTGATCAATCAAACTTAATTATCAAGACTGTAAAATAAATAAATTAATATTATTCAAGCTCAATAAATTAATCCTAAGGAGTATTAAATCCTCAATTAATTAATTAAAACTTTCTAGAATAAAATTAATTCTCCATCTCTCATATTTTTGTATGACATAAAATCATACATAATAAATATTGCTACATTACTGACCATTAGATACAATGTCCATTGCTCTATAAAATGATCAAAATATACTTGTTAAGAGTAGTAATATATTTAGTCATTTTAAATACAGTTTTTTTTTTTTTTTTACCATTATAGGAAGATGATGTACTCCAAGAAACATTTTAGTAGTAATAGAAGGCTCATTAAGATAAATCTTAAATGTTTGTCTTTGACCTACAAATGAAATGACACATTTACTCTTCTTCGTAATACCTACTAATGAGCCTAGGTGTAAAGTACTATCACTTTATTCAATAGCATCTACCGGTATCTAGTTCAATTTGTTAATTCACTAGAAGAATATAAATTAATATATGAAATAGTACTACCAAAGCCTTGGATTCTATGAATTCACTTGAACAATCTACAAGGGGCGATTAATCCATCTTAGTCAAGAGATGGCATAGATATCCTATTGTATAGGTCTATCTTAGTTAGACTAGATCAATGTATCTAACATAAAAGGCTATTGGTCTCATACACAAGAAACCTCGCCTATATTATATTAAGGCACAACGACCTAGTTTTGCCAGACCTTCAACCCATACTCATGGCATGGGGTTTAGTCCATCTAGTAGCTACAATGATTTTATAAGTTCTATTTTCTTTGATAGTACGTTTAGAGAACTGGCATTGTATGATCCTATTCTACATATTCAAAAATGTGCTAACATCAATAGTTCGAGAGCACTACCCAGTGACTAAAGATAAGTGCTTCAGTTGAGAGTAAATTATAGTAGAAATTTATTGCCTCCTTCTCAATAGAAGACTAATCTCGAAAAAGATCTCCTTATGCATTTTTAATATGATGAATATGTAATTTTGATTATTTGCATGCCATATTTTAGAGAAATATGGCATGTTGGCTTCTTTCTCCTCTAGCCATCTAACTCGCAATTTCTGCTTCTAGTAGATTGACCGATTGGGAAGATGAAAGGCGAAATTAGCCCTTGCCTTATGCATGCTTTCACAATTATATATTATTGTAGACAATTCATAAGCTTCCTCTCTTTGCTTCAGCAAATCTTCCGCTGCAGTTGTATTTGTGTGAATATTACAAAAAACCCTGTTTATCCAATCCTTTAGTTCTTCCTTTAAACGTTTTAATTTAACCCTTAACCTCTGAATACCATTACCATGAATCGGATGCTCCCATGACTTTGCAATCAAATCTCTCAATCCCTTCTTATTAAGCCACATCTTCTGAAATTTAAAAGGCCTTGCAATATTTTCATTTGTCAGTTTTAATCCGATCAAAAGTGGGCAATGGTTAGATGGCATTCTTTGTAAATTTTCTAGAATAGTAGTATTAAATGCCTGAAGCCAATCTGCATTGACCAAAACTCTATCCAATCTCTTCCATAATGGGGGATAGGTGTTGCTATAGCGTGTGTATAGGAACATTGATAGGGAATTTCAATTAATTCCGCCTCCTCAATTGCTTCATTTCATGAATTTGCAATCTTGTCGAAATCATACCAAAACATTCCTCTTTGCTTCTAACCACATTATAATCCCCTCCAACCAACCACGGATTGTCAATACTAGAACCAAAGCTCATCAAATCATGCCATAACTTCCTTCGGTTAACCTAATTGCATGAAGCATAAACAAAAGAAAGAAAACCCGACTTCTCGACATCTCAGTTGTACAACAATTCAACAATTGATTAGAATTATACACAATATTAAATCTAATTCGATCAAGCCAAAAAATCCAAATATTCGTCGAAGAATTTGCATAATGATCAGGAAAACTTTGCTTATAGCACAAGACGAAATTATTTCCACTACTACCATCGGTTCCAAAACTGCGAGAAACAACAAATTATTACCCCTTACCAATTGCCTCAAACGAGAAATGGTAGTCCGATTTGTAATTCCCTGTATATTCCAAATTGAGCCTCTAATCATATTGATTTTGATTGTGAAGCATTCCGGCCAAATTTTGCAATTGGAGTTTGGTTTGAACATTTGACGATGCTAGATTCCTTTTCTTTATGCTTTCAACTGGTGGAGTCGAAGTAGTATTGTTAATGGGAAGAACCAATTCTAAATTTCCTACATCTCTAACATGAATTAGATTTCGATCTTCATCTAATCTTATCGGATTCACCTAGACTTGATTTGAATGAGTACCAAATCATCTTGAATTTTTGCAGTTTCAAAGGTGTCAGCATGCACCCCTATGGAATCCTCTTCATGTTGCACATCTGAAACTTATCCTCTAAAATAATTTTCCGCGGTGAAGCGAATTCCACAGACTTTTCCATTTCCATCAAATTAGTTTCTACATCTATGTCTCCGTCCTCTTCAATTAATTTTTTTCTGTCAACTTCCTTGGTAGTCTCATCGACTTCCTCAATTAATTGATTGGTATCATGGTCTTTCTGTATCTGAAATAACTTCGGGTCTTCCAAAAACCTAGTGACGTTTTGATCCATGATCAGGCTTGAATCAATCATTAACTAAATTAACTGATGTTTCCTTTCCATGACCTTCAATTCCCTCCATTGGTTGAGATGTATAATTATTCCTGTTTGGAATTGGTTGATCTTTCTTTGTATCCCTTATCTTCCAAATTGATAGATTTTTCATTTTAGGGTTTTGAAGTTTATCATCCTCTGCGTGGATTGGGAAGTTTTCTTTTGAGGTTCTTTCATGTGGCAATTCTCTTTCTTGTGACCGATTTTTCGACAAAAGGTATAATAAGGGGGAGCATCTTCATAGTGGATTTGTTGAAAAAATTATCCTGACTAATCCATAACCTTTGTGGATGATCTTTAATCAAGTCCAATTCACGTGAAAGGTAGGAGACCACTTGAGAATCCGCATGGGAATCCCGTTCAATGACCATATGCCTTTAATCCAAAGTCTACAAAATCTTTTTCATGTGAGACTCCTAACAAAATGTGTCTAGAATTAATTAATCCGAGTGAGCAATCCCCTTTGAGGCCGATCCTCTTGATCTCTTTTCGGATTGTTTCTAATGGCAGCTTCCCATGTGAAAATTTTCCCACGAAAGTATGCATTACTTGATCATAGTTGGTTGATCAATTTCCTCCTTCATGAAAAAGAATTTCAGCTCTCCGTTGTAGGAGTTTGCTTGCTTCAGTTTGTTCCGTGATGAGGCTTGGTTTGATTAAGGAGATATAAAGAGAGAAGAAAATTTCTTCTTTCCCCATGGATTGTTACCATCCGGAGGATGATCCCCAGGTGGTTGTGGACATGCTACCGCCATATTTCCGTCCCAGAACTTTTTAGTTTGCATAGACGTCTCCAACTAGAGAGCGCTTTTTTTCCCCCTACTTTCGTTCAAAATTTAGAGTTCATGGACTTAATCCATGATTAGCTTGTCATCTGTCATCTTAAAATAAAAATAATTTAGATCCAGAAATTTATACGTACTTTTTTCTCATTCTAATATTTAGTCCCCTGTGCCGTCCAAATTCCCTAGGTGACTTCTTGATTGAATAGAGATCATATAAACGGTCTGTGAGTGAATTCTTCTCCCTCTTTCTTTTTTTTCTCTTGTGTTCTACCCTTATAACACCAGAATCTTGGGGAGTTGTCGAAGGCAGAGGTGCTAATTTTGAACTTAGTACGTAAAAAACCTTCAGCGTTGTGAGAAGAAACCTCATCTTTTCCTTCCATCTCGTGATGTTTGTTCCATCAAATTGATTTAATTTGAGAGAATCTACTTGTGTTAATGGGTTCTCTATAGAACCCATTAGGATTGCAAGAATTTGGATTTTTTTTCACATTTTGTTCCTACTTAGGCCAAGAAATTTGCACTTAGGTGATGTGAAGTACTATAACTTGAGCTATGATAAGATTTATCGTAGCATGACTTCCTATTCTTCAAGTGTCTTTCAATTTTGATAGCCATGTATACCATATCCTCAAAAGCATCATAGAACTATTGCCGAACTCCTTCCCAATCTCCCTATTCAAGCCATTGAGAAATTAATCCACTTAAGCTTCTTCACTCTCTTTTACATTGGCTCTCAACATTACATTTTCCATCTCTTTATAATACTCTTCCACACTTTTGGAGCCTTGAGTAAGTTTGTAGCCTTTGGTGAAGATCTTTATTGTAGTGGATTGGAATGAATCTCCCCATCATTCTTGTTTTCACTTGCTTCTATGTATCAATAGGTAGTGCTCCTACACTCCACCTAGACCTAACCAATTTATTCCACCGAAATAAAAACATAATCCTTTAAGATCCTCAACTGCTAGCTTGATCTTGTTTTCCTCCGAGTAGTGGTGACATTCAAATACAAGCTCTTATTTCTTTTCCCAAGCAAAGTATGCTTCCAAATCACTCTTGGCTTGGATGGGTGGAATGGTCATATTGATACTCCCCAAACTTCTATAATGATCTCTACCCTTCCTATCTCTTCTTTGCCTTTCATCAACATCATAGTCATATAAATCTTCATTATGATACTCCTCATGCTCATATCTTCCTCTAGGTAGGTTCCCTTGATGATTTCCTCTCCTACCTACTCCTCTTTCACTAGTATACACTATTGTAGATATGTCTAAATACAATAGAGAATAAACAAAAATAGGGAAAAATTTCTCCTCACTTTCCCTCGTGTTTCACTAAATTGAATTGGCTTTTTCTCGTCTCAATGAACTCAGCCCCTTATGTCTTTTTCTACTCTCAACTCTTTTTCCATTTCTTAAGTGACCCAATGACCAACACAAACAACTCAGATATCTAGCAATCTTCACAATTCAATCAATTAGTTCAATGTGTGCTCAAAAAACAAGGTTCAAAGAACTAGAGTGTCAAGAATAGGTCAATATGCAAGGAGGCAATTCATCAGACACTTAGAGTCAAAAAAATTTTAAAGGACTTTTATGAAACACTTGACCTCAAAAAACAAGTGATTTAGAATTTTCAATATCATCAACAATTCAAATCCAATGAGCCCAAATTTATGTAGGCAATAAGCACGTCAATTTCAATCAAGCAATAAGCAACTTCAGCCCAACAATTTGATCAAATGAACAATAGATCATAATCTCAATTTAATGGATCTCGATAGTTTTTTTTTGTTTTGTTTTTTTCTCTTTTGTTTTCAAGTTTCTCAAAGCTAAATATCTTTTTTGTTTGTTAATTTTGAGAAGAAAAATCACCGAACACGATAGAATTTGCCTTTGTTTTTTGCCTTGAGCACAATTCTCAAAATACAAAGGATCACAATAATATCACAAAAAAAATGAGATAAGAAAAAAAATCACAAAGAAGACATAAGATCTTGGATCTTATAACACAAAGCATCATCTTAAAAACAAAGAGCACAAAGAAAGAGACAAAGATAGGCAAACCTTAATGATGACAAACCTAGGCTCTGATACCAAAAAGATGATGTGATTTCAAGACGATTTTATCTCATCTTCAAAACACACAAATTCTAGAAACAATTCCCAAGGCTCATCAATTAGGTTCAATCTAGTTACATTGACCTATGTTGTTTTGCAAACATCAATCAATGTATTGATTTGTTAGATCACACAACACCCTAGCCAAAGTAGTTGCACGTCCTTTGTAGTTCACTCAAGAAACCTAGAAGAGAAGTATAAACTCTCTCTAGAAAAGATAATTTGATCTAAAATGTCTCAATTCAAAATATTATAGGTTGTTTGTAATTCAAAGTTACAAGCCTTTATGATGTGATCTTGAAGATGAAGTTTTATTAGGGTTCATGTTCTTGAAAACCCATTAATGAAATCGAAGCATTCATTAAAAGATTCAAGGCTAATTAGATTGACCTTCGTATTAAATCTACAACAACCAATCTCTTGATTTGGTAGACTAATCAATACCTTAACCTAAAGTAATTGATTGCCCTAGGTGTAGTCACCTAAGAATCCTAAGAGTAGCTCATATGAACACACAAAAAGATTATATTTGATCTTAAAAAGAAACACTCAAAGGAGTTTAGTTATTTGTCATGATTAAAGTTGTGGTAGTAATTACAAAGAAAAGAACTATAGTCAAAGGACCTTTTTAAGTGTTGCTTAACTATAAACTATAAATAAACTTTTAAAATTGGCCTAATGAAAAAGAAAAGTTAATAAAACTAGAGTTAAACAGTTCAAATCGGGTCAAGATCAAACAATCCAAAGTACTTCACCTCTCATTGTACTTGAGGTGCTGTCTGTGGGGATCGAACTATAAACTAGAAACCTCCCAATGAATAAAAAAACTCTCTAGAAGTAATGCCATAGTTGTTCCTTAGGGAAAATAGGCCATTTAAACGAAAATATTTAACATAAAAATTTATCAAATGGAAAAAATAAGTTCAAAATATAGTACCCACTAAATTTAAGGGCCTAAATGTATATTTTGATTAAGCGAGTGCTTTGGTGATATTGTAGAATGACTTAAGAGCTTATTAATAAATTTGGATATAGTCCTAAATCTTAAACATTAGTTTTTTGATAATTCCTCTTTATGCCTTTACTCTTATAAGAGATTCAAGCATTCATTGAAATCAAAGATCTAGATTTTGATCTATTCATCTAAGGTTAGTTTTTCTTGTAATTTCAGATCTTACTCTTATATCAAGTTTTGATTTTTTAGTTTAGCTTTGGGATATTAGGATTCATGATTACTTAGGTTTTATTTATAATTATGTGTTTAAACTATTTTCTTGGTAGATTTAATTTGTCCTCTTTGAAGATTAAATTCTCTTTATGAATTTCTTTATTATTATTATATGCTTTTAGATATTTTAATAATTTTATTTTAATCATATTTCACAATAATTTATTTGGTAATTTAATTTTTAGTGATTGTTGTTTTAATAATTTTATTTTTATATTATTAAATATTACTTAACAATTTAACTACTTTAATAAAGTTTTATCTTTAATTTATTTGATTAAAGTTTTGGATATTTTATTTTAGGAGGGTAAGGTTTAGGTTAAGATTCTCTATTAATTTTATTTGGATTAAATCTCTTTTTAAGTTGGATTTCATTTTGTTTAGGTTTTGATTATTCTTGGGATAAGATATTTAAGGTAAGTGTTTCCTATCCTTTCTTAATTTTTGTAACACTCCTTGCTCTGTACTTTCCTTATAAATGTTTTTGTGAATATTATGAAGGATAATGTGTTTGAATATGTTATTTATTTGTGTGCGTGGACCATGTTATGTATGAATGCATGATATGTGTATGTATGGCTCTTATGATTCTCTATACACCAGAAAAGAATAGTTCTCGAGTATACCTACCTATCGGTGAGTAGACAAGTCATGCAAATAAGTTTTTATGGCCAATCTAACTAGGAAAAGGTTAGGCTGGATATCAAGTACTGGTTCTTACATTGATAAGTTTGAGCCTATATGTACGCAAGCAAGTTCTATGTATTTATGCATGTGAATGAAAAGTATTTTTCTTCATTTGATTTATCAAAAGTTATATAGATCATTTTGTAAAACGTTTTATTTCATTATGAATGGTATGCATGTGAATGTGTAATTGCATGTTAAAAGTTTTATAAAGGTATAATTGTTTTTCACCAGAGATTAGATTGGAATTACTTATTGAGCCCCGTGTATGCTCACACCACGTTTTTTTCCTCCTTTTCTCTTCTTTTGTAGGCGATTTATTTTGTTGGCTGGATTGGTGAGGTAATTGAGGATTTGTAGTTCATTTTACTATTAAGTTATTTTGGTAATTGTATTTAGTTTTGTAAACTTTTGTAAATGTTAATTTTTATTTTAAGGAAGACTACTTTGAATAAGAAATGCTTTTTATTTCTCTTTGATGTATAGTTAAGAATCATGTAGCCTTCCTTGTTGGGTTAGCCTAATGGTTGGTCACGGGGTGTGACAAAAAATAATAATAGTAATAATAACTTCAAGTTTTACCTTCAACAGAGTTTTACAATTTTATGGATGAGCATCGGTTGCAATGTATTCGCACTTGGTGAACAAACTTCCACAAGATAAAGCATCCCACTACAAAAATATAGAATAAATTTCATCATTTAAGTTATTTTAGAAATTCATCCTTTTAATTGTGGAAAGCTAAGAATACATACCTTAGATCTTGTTTTCTCATCTTTGAAGAAATCAAAAAGTTTCTTGCAACCAATAGGAAGCCATTGAGAGGCAGCTGCATATGCTATTCCATCACTTTGACTTGAGGCATTGTGTTCACAAATGGAGATTTGAAAGTCATTATTGATTAATCTTTCTTGGTAGTCAACATGCATTAAATTGGTGTGCTTAAAATTTGACAAAATTTCTCGACCATTTTATAGGAAAGGTCTAGCAATCTTTTTCTACTTTCATGTGCCCCAACAATTGATTGGAAACATGATACAGAGAGGGAATAAAAAGTATTAGAATGACCATATAGTTATGTTATAAATTAATGTTCTAATGTTTGTAATATTTTTAGGAACTCCAGGTAATCAAAGATTACTTTGCTTCTTCACTAACATTTGATTTGAGATGAGTATGGCAACCCATTATGAGGGAGATGTTATTCTAAGATATAGGATTTTATTTGACAACTTACTTAATAGGAGTTACAAGCCTTGTTATTTATTTTCTATTTTGTTAAGATAGTTTTTCATAATTAAATACCAGGAATTATTAATAGAGTGTATCGCAAAAACATAAAAAAAAAAAGATTATAAATACCTCCTTCAAGTCTATCTATCTCAGCAATTTTTGATGATATTGCATACACAATTCTCTCGCACATCCTTTCAAGGGTAGCGAGACATCGTTTGGCTCCAAATGCCTGAGAATTCCATATTAGATTTCTGAATAAATTACTACTACTCAAGAAGTTGCCTATGGAACAAAGCTACTGTAAAATATTTCTGAATAGATTTCTGGATAGATTTCTTATGTAAAATAGATTTCTGAATAGATTTCCTATGGAAAAAAGCTACTGTAAAATATTTTATCTCAAAATGCAATATAGATATATATATTTATATATATATATATATATATAGAGAGAGAGAGAGAGAGTAATTCTAGTAGTGAGAAGTAGCACATGTAACATAGAACTTTTATTCTTAGTAACAACTTAACTATTTTCTTAAATGTCATGATCTTTTGACTGCCAACAAAAAGAAAACAAAAAAACAATTAAACGTGTTATACCTATTTATTTTATCTTCATTCTTCGAGAAAAAATATCAGATTACAATAAGGTATTTTCAATAGGCACATTGACTGAAAAAATAGAAATTGTTTGTTTGTATTTTACTTTGATAGAGATGAAGATCAAAGAACATGATAACTGCATGTATTTTTTCCCTCAATGTGCCTATTGAAAATACTTTGTAGTAATAGGCTATGTTTTCACAAACAATTCACAAAGATGATTTAAAATTTACCTTTGATTTGCCATGAGGCAAATTCTCAATGTTGCAACCTGATGTGAGCTTCTAGGATGCTAAAGAAACATCCTGAAACTTATCATGGCAATTTTATGATGTATCTACCATTGCCCATGAATTTGAATCCAATTGGTGCCTATAATGTAGAAAAATATATTCTCTAGGTTCCACAAGAAGAGAAAGAACATGTAACTTTGCATACATCTGCACAATTAGAGAACTTCAAAATCAACTCTCAAGCAAGCATTTCTTTATAAAAAAAACTAATAATAAAATTTGAGGATGAAGTTTATAAATATTTACCAAATGCAAAGAGCCACTTGAACTTCCAGTATCAAGAGTTCCAATTATCCTTGCTATCATAACAATATTCGAGAAAATATTCTTCCATTTTTTCTGCAGAGTAATTCATCAATAACCCATGAATTATAAGTTAATATGTTTGTATATAAATATATATATATATATATATATATATATATATATTTATAGAGATTGAGAAAGCAATAGTCAACACTAATGATCTTGTAGTCAATAAAACAGAGCGATGAGGTAATACTGGATCAGAAAATATCTCGATCAATTGAGTTGCAAGCATTGGGACAATGGTAGATTCTTTTGAAGATTCCGTCCAGTTTCTAGAATAATTGGAAGGGTTTGTTTTGTTGTGAAGTTTGGAATAGATGGCTTCATCAATAAGGTATCTTCCATCAATTCAAAATTTTTCTCCACAATGGCTCATTTATTTCAAAAAGCTCCAATAATTCCTCCAAAGCTTTAGTAGCTAACTGTAACATTTGAGATTTTGGCATCTCTCATATGTTAATGGGCTGGTCAGGAAACCCAAAGTTCATTGATGGACTTCTCACTTGCGCTTGATCAGAACATCCAGACATCTCTTGACTTGAAATTTTTTTTGTTGAAAAACTAGATGCTACTGTAGATGGGGATGATAGAAGTGTATTGAACTTCCTCATGATAAGTGCCATGATGTTTGAGGTGCCTTCTTGATCCGCAACAAATTTATTTGCTTTAGACTTTGAATCCATTTTTATTTCAATTGCAAACAAAAATAATAAAAAAAACACATAAACAAAAAAGACGGATAAAGAAAAAAGAAGGGTTTAGAATCACTAACTGATTCAAAAGAGAGAAATGTTCAAGTAACAAAAATTAGATAAGCCATTACCTAATATTGTTCCTTTCAGTGGAGTTGTATTTGTTTATTCAGAGAATTTTTTTGAAGAGCCTCTGCATGAGCAATTTGTCGTGCTTTTTCCTTTGTGTTATTAGTTTATAGGCATCTTTTTTCATTCATATTTATTTTAGTGTCAAATCTATCTAAATATATGTCCCAAGGAAGTGTAAGGAAATCATTTTTTTCTTTCTAGCCAAATCAAAAATATGCCAAAAGAAACAAAAAAAAAAAACTAGGAAGAATAAAAACCTCAATCAAACAGGGAAAAATGAAAATATTTGAATCAATTTTCATTAACTTGAAATAATTTTTGCCTTTTAGGGTCAATTTGATGTAACGGTTATATCAATTGTATATTTGATAACCATGAATGTGGACATTTGGAAATAGATATTTTTTAATCTTTGAATAGTATGATTAAAATGTAGTTTCAGATTGTTTAACGTAGAACATAAAAGTTAGGTTTACTTAAATTGATTATTTTCTCCTATTAGCATTTTCCATAATGTTTAGAAGGATAAAAGTGATAGTTGTAATTGATCTTTTTATCTCTTTGATTCTCTTTTGTATAATGTTGCCCCTCTAACTCTTAAAATTTCTACGAAGTATCCCTTCTACAACTTTATAATATTAAGTTAAGATGGAATGACATCATGTGATTAGCCTGACTTTTCATCCACCAAGTAGATAAACATACATAGAAATATTAGAAAAGTACTCTCCTGAACTGGGTGAAGTTGTAGGGATCTAAATCCTTTGTTTATTGAGACACGAGATTCCAGATCTACGGGATCTTTGAGAACGATCCCATGTCTACAGAGACATGAGATCTCTCGACCCCAATGAGGATTAGGTAAATCCCATGTCTACAAAGACATGAGAACCCTAGGACCATCTCAAATAACAAATTTGAAATGAGAACAATACCTTGATTATGAAGTTGCAGACTATCTCTTGGCACTCATCCTTGATTGATCAAAGTGGATGATCTACTAGACTATTTTTTCTTTGAGCAGAAGATATCTTGAGAGAGATTTTGGCAGAGTGACGACTAGGGTGTGTATAGAAGACTTACTTGGAATTTTCGTATTACGTAAATCATGTCTTCTTAGGATTTAATTCTATACCTGAAAGGCTGGCTATGATAGGGTATTTATAGAACCCTAAGATAACCTGATGTGATCAGAAGTAGAAGTTTCTCATTATCTTGGCCCAACTCTTGATCAATCACAAGGAAGACTTAAGTTACCAAGACTCATCAAGTTGTTCAAGCTTAGAATTAGATTGGCCTCTTATTAATGCTAACAATCAACCAACCTAATTGATTTGGTTGATTATTTCAATACCTAAGCCAAGTAATTGAAAAGCCCTTTTGAAGTATCTCAAGAACCTTAGAAAAGTTCTTGAAGAAACCCACTCAAAGATCAAGATTGATTTAAGAAAGAAAAGTCTCTCATTGTAATTGTTGTTTGTAGAATAGTTGGTGTCCTACAAAGATAAAGGACAACATATAGTCCCAAAACCCTAAAGTATCCTAGCATGTGCATATTGTAATTAGACATTTATAGCCTTAATACAAGGTCTAAATGACAAAAGAAATCCATTAATAACCTATAAAAACCACTTGAGTTTCGGTTGGCTCGGAGCCTGCCAGGCTTTGGATGGTGCATCGGATGCCTACCGTCTCTTCTGCATCCTTCAGTTGCTAAAGCCATGGCCTATTGCATGGATGCCCCTTGCCGGATGTTTTCTCTTCCAGCTTTCTTTGCCTCTTCTTTCACTTTTTGTTCCATGCTTTGTCTTGCCCTCAATTTGCACTCTTTGTGGACTTGAACTAGAGTCTTTTAGGCACATTTCTAGGCCTTCAAATTCCTCACATGACCCTTCAATTTTGCAAAGATGGAACAACTTCATTGTTGACTTAACTTGATCAAGTGTAGATGATGCCGGGGCACTATTCCTGAGGCACTGGTCTGAGCTCGAAATGGGTTCAAATTTGATTGGGTGACCCACAATTGCCCAACGAGCAAGAATCACTGCTATGCTATGATGCAAGGCCTTTTTCGGCCATCCAGAGTCGTCTTGGTGAAGTTTTGGGCGTTTTAATGATTTTAGGGGCATTTTCATAATTTGTTGTTTTTTGGGGTATTTTTGTAATTTCATTATTTTTAAATTCCGATTAGGTTTAGGTATTGTTTAGGGTTTTAAATATCTCGTTTGTCTTAGTTTTCAGTAGCTTTTTTATCATTGATAATTTTTTGACTTTGGTCATTTTTTTGAAAACTAGAGAGTTTTCACAAATTTCCACCTTTTCATCTGTTTAGTCATTCTTTTCGACATTGTTCTTGCATCAATTGGTATCAGAGCATAGGTTGCTTGAAATCAATGGCTGAACATATTCGTGGAGGTCGTGGACGATGTCGTGCTAGAAGGGGACGTGGAGTAGCTCCTGAGGAAGACCAACCGCCTCGTTAACAAGACCAACTGGATGTCGAAAACGAAAACGCAGAACAAAGAAGGCGTATCTAGGACTTTGAGTGGCAACTGGAGGAGGCGAGTTGGATGTTCAGTCCGAGGTAGGAGAGGAATTGGAGATTGAGTCTGACTTTGAGGAGGAAGACGTCAACCCGTTTGCGGCATTGAACCGGGGGTTGCATGATCGACTGGAATGACCAGGCAGGCAGCAATCTTCTTTCCAGAATTTTGGTATGAAAATCGAGATTCCCGATTTTGAAAGTAGGGCGCATCTTGATGAATTTTTAGATTGTTTACATACAGTTGAGAGGATTTTCGATCTTCGAGATTTGACGGAAGAACAGAGGTTTAAGATTGTGGCAATTAAATTGAGGAAACATGCTTCGATTTGGTGGGAACAAGTTAAGAAGCAACGAGCCAGAGATGGAAAGTCGAAAATTTTGACTTGGGACAAGATGAAGAAACTGTTGTGGAAGAAGTTCCTGCTGACACACTATCGGCAAAAGGAGTTTATTGATTATCATTCCGTTAAGCAGTGGGATTTGTCGGTGGAGCAATACTTTGTGGAGTTTGATCGGCTGCACATGAGGTGCAATGTCACAAAAGAAGATGAGCAGATGCTGGCGCAATTTTTATCAACGTTGAAATTCGAGATTGCTGATGTGGTTTAACTGCAACAATATTGGATGTATGAAGATGTTTGCAGATTGGCCTTGAAGGTCGAGGGGCAGCTTAGACAAAAGGGTGGCAATTCAGGCTCTAGGGCTTCGAGTCGATTCCAGAACAAACCTAGCGGGCAATCATCTTGAACGGCAACAGCTGTGAATAAGGGTGAAAGGGGCATGGCAGTGGCCAAGGACAGTCCACAGGGCTGAACCAGCAAAAATGCAGCCACGGTGTCTGCGACCAATAGATGTTTTACGTTTCAGGGTATTGGGCACTTTGTCGCAGACTACCCAAACAGGCAGTTCATGATACTCAGTGAAGAGGTTCTTGAGCTGGTTTTTGCAGATAAAGAAGAGGACCTTGTTGACTCACAGAATGAGGAGGATGTTGTATATGCTGATTCGGGAGAATCCTAATGATTCGGTGATTACTAAGTGTGGCGGAAGAAGAGGAGTCTTGGTTGCAACATAACATCTTCCATACTCATTGTATTGCCCGGGGAAGGGTGTGTAACATGATTATTGAGGGCAGTAGTTGCAAGAACGTGGTCTCAATGACAATGGTAGAGAAATTAGGATTTGAAACAGTGGAGCATTCGTAGCCCTACAAATTGTTGTGGCTGAAGAAGTGTCACTTTTTGATGGATCAAGTGACGTTTTGGGGTATGTTGTGTTGGGTGAAGGTATTTGGATGGATCCCGCAAAGGTGGTGACGATTCTGGATTGGGTGACACCGAAGATGATGTTTGATGTTCAAAGTTTCCATGGACTAGTGTCCTTTTATAGGCGGTTTATCCGAGGTTACAGTTCCATCATTACGCCATTGATGGACTGTTTGAAGGGAAGTCAGTTCGTATGGACTGCCAAGGCAGATTTGGCCTTCCGATTACTGAAACAAAAGGTATCCAAAGCTCCTATTTTGGTATTACCTGATTTTGCTGAAATTCTTGAAGTGCGTTGTGTTGCTTTAGGAGTGGGAATTGGAGGAGTTTTGAGTCAGCGAAGAAGGCCAACAGGTTTCTTCAGTGGAAAGCTTAATGAGGCAAAGCATCTTTATTCATCATACGATAAGGAGTTTTATGCAATTGTGCTGAGTTTGGAACATTGTATTCATTATTTTGTGTCCAAAGAGTTTGTTTTGTTTTCGGATCATGAGGCATTGAGGTTTATAAATGGATAGCACAAGTTGAATGCAAGACACATGAAGTGGGTGGAGTTTCTGCAAGCTTTTAGTTTCTCCATTCAGCACAAGGCTGGTGCACTAAATCGGGTGGTAGATGCATTGAGCAGGAGGCATACTTTGTTGAACACAATGCTGGTCCAGGTAAAAGGATTTGATTTATTTTCTGATTTGTATAGGGATGATCCAGAGTTCTGGGGCATTTGGGAGAAGTGTCAGATGGGATTGTAGCATTTGTTCATAATTCAGGACAGGTTTCTTTATCGGGGGAATCAGTTATGTGTTCTTGATTATTTGTTGAGGGCAGCAATTGTAGATAAGCGTCATGCCGGAGGTTTAGCCGGACACTTTGGGATTGACAAAACGTTGGCATTGGTGCAAGAGCATTTTTATTAGCCAAGGATGGAGAGGGACGTGATTCGTTGTGTGCAGCAGTGTAAAATCTGCCATATTGCTAAGACTATGGGTAGCAATGCTGGATTGTATTTGACATTACCTGTTCCATTGGCATCTTGGGAAGATAGCAGCGTGGATTTTGTTTTGGGGCTACCAAGGACGCAAAGGAACAACGATTCGATTATGGTGGTGGTAGATAGATTTTCGAAGACGGCACGTGTTGTTCCCTTCAACAAGACATTTGATGCTTCACAGGTGGCTAGGTTGTTCTTGCAGGAGATTGTCAAATTACATGGAGTTCCAAAGTTGATCACTTCCGACAGAGATGTGAAATTTGTCAGTTATTTTTGGTGAACTTTTTGGCGGCATTTGGGCACCAAATTGCAGTTAAGTTCTTCTCATCATCCGTAGACGGATGGACAAATGGAAGTGGTGAATAAAAGTTTGGGAAATTTGCTGCGAAGTTTACTTGGAGACAGTTCACAGTAGTGGGATTTTGTGCTGCCACAAGGCAAATTTGAGTATAATCGTTTAGTGAATCGGACGATAGAGAAGAGTTCGTTCGAGATTATTTATGGATGCAATCTGGCTACTGCATTTGACCTTAATCCATTGCTAGTCCACCAGTTTAGTTCAGATGCGAATGAGCATGCTGAGCAGATCAAGGAGTTGCATTCCCAAGTCCATGATTGGATTAATCAACAGAACTTACAATACAAGTAAAGGGTCGACAAGCATTGAAAGAAGATAGTGTTCAAGGAGGACGATTTGGTTTGGATTCGTTTGAGGAAGGAGAGATTTCCAGCAGGTAAATTTGGCAAATTGCAGCCGCTCGCAGATGGGCCATTCAAGGTGTTGGAAAGGTTTAATGACAATGCCTACAAGATTGACTTGCCAGGCAACTACAATGTATCGGGTACTTTCAATGTTGCTGACTTGTCACCTTACCAATTCGAGGATGAGGAAGATATAACCGTTGATGCAGCTGGCGAGGATGAGTCAGATTCGAGGGTGAATCTTTTCCTAGCCAAGGAGGATGATGCCGGGGCACTATTCTCGAGGCATTGGTCTGAGCTCGGAATGAGCTCAAATTTGACTGGGTGACCCAGAACGGCCCAACAAGCAATTCCCACTATAGTGTTGTGATGTAAGGCATTTTTTGGCCATCCGGAGTCATCTTGATGGAGTTTTGGGTGTTTTTATGTTTTTAGGAGCATTTTCGTAGTTTTGTTGTTTTTAGGGGTATTTTTGTAATTTAATTATTTTAAAGTTAGGTTTCATTTAGGGTTTTAAATATCTCGTTTGTCTTAGTTTTCAGTAGCTTTTTGATCATTGATAATTTTTCGACTTTGGTCATTTTTCCAAAAACCAGAGGGTTTTTCACAAATTTCCAGCTTTTCTTTTGTTTAGTCATTCTTTTTGACATTGTTATTGCATCAACAGATCTCTACATCATTGCTTCAAAATCAAATAGTTCTTCTTTGTCTTGGACATATGCAGCCAATATCTTCTTTATCATTTAATCTTCATACTTGTAGTTAAAATACGAGTTTTTATAAAGGAACTTCATTGTATAGAGCTTGTATTTCATTAAGCTATCATTTTCAAGGCTATCACTTGAAGACATCCAAGGACTCTTATACTTGAAATACGGGTCCTTATAAGTCTTCTTTCTTCCATGAGTATCATCCTTGAAACATTCTCCGCTTGATAGCATCCAAGTTGTTCTAATAAAAGCTTGCTTGGATCCTTGCTACCTATCATACTCCATGGATTTGATTGTGCAAATCACAAGTCTCCTTGCAATTGTTGAACTCTCGAAGAAGGAAAACATCCTTATCACCAAAAAAAAAAATGAAATTCAAATTTCTTCTCCTGAAATCCCTATTCTATTCTGTCATTGAATTTTCATTAGAACTTACTGTGTGATCTTCTCGAAGAGATCCAAAATCTTTTCAATACTAGAGCAATACAATCTATCCTAAGAAAATAACAATAAATTTCGGTCAAGAATTAAGATTCTTGTTCAGCAAATTCCTCACATCGAACTTCTTATTTCATCAAGTCCTTTAGTAAATAACCTCTTTTCTTCTTCTTCTTAAGCTTGTTCATTTTAGACTTAGGTCATCGTTTAGGGCAACTAGTGCCTTATAATGTTCTTTAAGTGTCTCATACTATTTGGTGAGTTAAGTCCATTCTTCTTGTAACTGTTCATATGTCTTGATGGAGATCAAGCACCTACTATGCCTTCTAGACCGACAACAAGGATGAAAGCATCCAGGATGAAGAAGACATTGATGACATTTGTGCAAAACAAAGAAGAACTACTTGATTTCAAAACCATGTTTGAAGAAACCACACTTGATGATGAGGAGCAATCCTAGAAGTGGTTCAATACGTATGAAGTTCAAGAGGTGAAGGAGGATGGAAGGGTGTCTTATCAAGTGAAGAACAAGTTGATTGGGACCTTGGAAAATACCTCGAACAATTATCAATTGAAAGCAAGCAAGGATGAAGCAAAAGGGACCAAAATTCATCATTTTGGCCCCTAACTGGTTTGGGAACCGGAGCCAAGACCTTAGTAGTTTGGCATTGAAAGGTGACCTATAGGCATGATTTACTAAGCCTGATCGGTGCCATCACCAATGCCACAAGCGGCACCAATCAGGCTAGGATTAGAATATGGCTTTGCAAGCCAAGTTTTTGTAATACCTGTTTTGCTATTTACATGAATTCTTATTTTGAAGTTAATGTATTACTTGTGTTTAGTGAAAATGATTTTGGACAATTAAGTCCCTAAACAATTTCATGTTATCTAATTATGTCCCTTAACATTTCTATTTAAGCCATTTGAGGATCCAAACATTTCAATTTAGCCAACTCTATCCCGAAGCAACTCCTTTTTTGCTAATAAGTCCCAAAATGTTTGGACACTAAAAAGGCATTTTTTTCCAAATGGTTTTCTCTAATTGTATTGTTGTGCCCAAATTTGTTCATGTACATGTACTTAACATGTAAAGTAAAAAGAAAAGAAAAGGCAGCATTCAAAGACTCTTGAGTCAAGCATGCCTCAAAATGTTTGTGTTGCCAACATTGCCTATAGTCCTTTTGAGAAAAACCCTCAAGTGTGGTGATTCTTTCACACCTTCTCCCTTACCTCTTGTGGTCATCTTTGCCAAGAATTTAGGTCCATTGAAAAGGAGCTTAGGTTATGATTATGATGGTTGTACCTGTGTTTTAGGCAATAATTTTTTCTATGGTAATAGACATGACAAAAAATGCCAAAAGAATGAGTCTATACAAGTATTCTGGTAAAAGAAATACGATAACAATGACATACCCAAAAAATCTAATGATTGTCAACCATCAAATTTGTATGAGAAGGATTTTTATTGATGTCAAATGAAGGAAAACTGGTTTCATACTTATTGTACACCAAAACACTCTATGAAATGGAGATGAGCCTATTTGCCTTGCTTTGATGTGATTCTTGATGGACGATGGTTTTAGGCTTCATGCATTCAAAAAAATAATCACTGAATGTGTAAAACTCATCAAAGGTACAAGAGTAATTAGATTGACCTTTGTTGGTTAACAATAGCTACCAATCTCTTGATTTGGTAGACTAATCAATAGCTCACCCCAAACTAATTGATTGCCATTAAATGTAGTAGCCTAAGAACCCTAATAGGAACTCTTAAAAACACACATGAAAGACCAAGTTTGATATTAAAATTTGATTCAATTCAAGTTGAAAGTTGTTTGTGGATACATGTTTTAGGAAATTACAAATAAGAGACTATTTATAGTCTCACAAGTAAGAATTGATAATTGATGTCTTGCAATGGTTGAAGAACCTTTCAACCCATTAATTAGGCTTAAAAGACCAAGAAAAGTCAATGAAAACTCAGTCAAACTGATCAAAATAAGTCAAGATCACATTTGAACCAAATTGTCAAAAGTTGAGGGACCAATCAGGGAAGCTGACCAGTGTCAGTTGTGGAGCTGGTTAGCTCCAGTTTCTCTCTCTTGCAAGCTACCTTGAATCTGGTTCTCACTGTCCATGGTGTGGGACTTGACCGGCACTAGTCTTGTGTGCCGGTTGACCTCTATTTTGCTATCAAACACCTAGCTCTCCTTCTTGTTTCATCCTATTGTGCTCCATTCCAATGCTTCTTCCATTTGATTCCAAGGGACTTTTAGGACCTTGTTCTTCACTTGAAACTTCAAGTCCTTTGGATTAAGGGGAAAGTCCCTTTCGGGTGAAACCCCTCCCACTAGTCACGACAAGTTCCCTCGTGCCAGCGGGGTGTAAATCATTGATGTGCACGAACTGGCAGAGGACAAACGGAGAGGACGTAACGGGTGGCAATTTAATGCCCATATTTTACACCCAACGGGTTTTGAACCTCCGCCTGCCGTTGGAGTTAACCAAACGTCACGTCAGTCTTACCAGCTCCCTTATGCCCCTGGGGGCTTGAAACTTCAAGTCCTTGGATCATCATCAAGTTGAAGTCCTTCTTTGATTGTTCTTCATCAAATGTAATCTCATTGAAAATGGCTTCAAAGTCAAGTTGTTCCTCCTTGTTTTGCATGAATGTCATCAATGATCTCTTTATCTTTGATGCCCTTGATCTTGTAATAGGTCCCGATGGCATTGATAGGGCTTGATCTCTATCAAGCTTCATGCTTTTTCATCAACAATCTATGTTTTTCTCAGCCACAAGAATGCATGAGAGAAGATTAGTGATATGAACCTATGATGTTCAATTATCATGACCTAACACCATTTAGAAGCAAATTCACAAGGACACATCAATTAGGTTCAAGCCAGTTGTATTAACCCATGTTGTTTTGCAAACATAAACTAATATCTTGACTTGGTAAGCTACATTACATTGTAGCCACAATTGTCTTGAGTCGTATTGTAGTTCAATTAAGAACACTAAAAGAGAAGTTCATATTCTCTCTACAAAAAGATCAATTTGATCCAAATTCTCTTAGGTAGGAATATCAATTGTTGTTTGTAATTCAAAGGACTCAAAAAACCTTAATACGCATTGAAAACTACAAAGAAAACAAAAGAAGAATCTAAGAAAACACATTGGCTTGAGTTGGTTCTATGGCTGATTAGTGTTGGTCTTATTCGTGCGGTCGTGCTTACATTGGTGAGCCCCAGTAGTTGGTGCGGTCTTGCAACCTCCTGCAAATGACATCAACTATTTTCACACATTTTCAATCTTTTTCTCCCCAACTTGAAATGCAACATATCTTCATGAATCTTGAACTTGAAATACAAGTGTTTGACGTTAAGATTCATCCAAACAACTTGGAACTTTTTAATACTTTACTTGATTGCATCAAAGCTCCATGTGCTTCATCCCTTGATGTATCACCTCGTCGGTTTTCATCTTCTTTATGATTAACTTGAAATCGACACTACTAGAAAATAGGCCATTTGCAACAATAATTTTTACAATGAGTATTGACAGTTTCAAATACCTACATTATGCAACAGATTGAAGTATAAAAAGGTTATATATGGAGGCTTCATGGCCTTACAGTATATGAACATGAATATAAACAATAAGCCGTTGTATATTGAGGCCTATATGCGACGACTCTTCATGAATAATGGGTTTTAGATGACAAAGTAATAGATGCTGTAAATACTTTTAGTATTAGACAATGACCTATTGTATAAAGATTCTTACATGATGTACAGTTATTATATACGATGGCTTTCGGGTCATTGTATATATTGATAATTATAAATGATAGCCTTTTGGCCGTTGCTTAATTTGTAAACTTTCATGCGATGGCTTTAAGCCATTATTTATATTTATGGTTCTGTATAAGATCGGCTTCATGGTTGTCGTATATCTATGCATTTATTTTCGTCACTTGTCCACTTTGTTTTTGGATTTTTTTCCTTCTGGAAAATGTTGTTGTATTTTTAGTTACCAGATCATAATTTATAAATGCAGCCAAAGAATATATGTTCATAGCATTAATTGCCCTAAAAGAGGACTTCAATTCTAGTTTTTTTTTTTTTCAAAATGAATTTTAAATAAAAGAGAGGAAATGGGGAAAAAAAAGTAATTAAATCAGGTTGAAAAAGTCAATTTTAGTCAATGTTCAACTTTAAATTAAACATTCTTACCAAATGCATCCCGTTTTAAACTTTATGGTGATTGACTTAGGAACATGAGCAACTGATGCTTCCAATTTGGGGCCAAGAGAAAAAAGAAGCAGTAAAGTTCTTAATCCAATATACTAAAACTTTATATATATGATCAGGACCAACAAGCCATCACCGCTACCTCATCTCTCATCTACAACCTCCATCACAAATCCAATGATACAACCAAAACCCATGATGTATATCTTGATCCCAACTGTGTAACTAAATTAACATAACAGTTTGTCAAATTCAAAAGAATGCTTTCATCAAACAAACTATATACGATATCAAAATGAGTTTACAACAAGAGATGAATACTGTTCCTAACCTCTACATATAAAAAGGAAAAGTCCAAAAAATGTTCCTAATCAGTGCAAATTGTTTCACAAAGACAAAAAATTTTCAAACTAACTAGTACCGAAACTTGGAAAGACAAGAAAAAGTCAAAGTAGCACCAAAAACTCATCACGGCAAGAAAAGGAATGACTAAAATACAAAAATAGATACTCTTTGAATGTTCTTTATCTAACACGATAGTCAAAACAAAAGTTCACAAATTATAAAACACTAAGCATACTAATGAACACAAAACACTAAGTATACAACCATCTCTGTAAGGACTTAACTACTAAGCATTAAGTTCGTAATCTAATATACTAAAACTTTACATATATAATTAGGATAGAAGCTTTCAGTGATTTAAAACCCAAATGATGAAGTTGCCAACTTCTAATTCTCAATGAAATATTACCAATTCAATCCCAAGTTTTCCATTAATGGTATTTGAAAGGTTGCCTTATATGGGTGATTACTACTGAAAACCCAAGGAGGTACTAAATATCATAGTTCCCTAAAATCCCTTTTATTTAACTTCAATGGAAGCTCAAAAAACTCAAAAATCAAGAAAATAAAATTCCATTCTAGAGAATCGTAAAATTATGATAACTTGATTTATAACTTCTGTAATTATTAAATACCTAATTACTAATTAAATTTTGTGACATTCAAATGTGATGAATTCATGTCTTAAATTTTCATGTCTATTGATATGACATGCTCATTCTTCAGGTTTTTCATGGAGAAGCAAGTCATGGGAGAGTTTGTACGTATATTAAGAAGTTTGTAGACCTTTGATTGTTGCTCCAGTTATTGAAGACAATGAGCATAATTTTCCAAAACTAAAAAAGTGAACATTCTATATGTAAGTTAGTGATAAGTTATCTCAAGGATGTTATCCATTGCGCAAAACTTACATCCACTTAATATTCCTTATCTTGGCCTCTCTATACTATGCATTTTGGTTATTTTGCGGACTATATGTTCAAGAATGAACATATTAACTTCCTCATAGCTTATGCCTTTGACTTCCAAGACGAAGAGCTAGTCTTACTACATTTCTTTTAAGGTCATTTTACATGATTTCTTCATCTTGTTGCATGCATCATTTCTTCATCTATGTCTTGAATAATGCTTTATGTGATTGTGTCACTGTTTGTCTGCTTCCTAATAATTGTTTTTAATAATAATGTTGTCTACTATGCAAGGGCAATAAGAGGAAAGTTGAACAAGAATAAGTTGATTTTGTAAGTCTTTCTGCTATTGCTTCGGTAGTTTCTTTTTTTTTTCTTATATGATCTAGATTTCATGATAGATGTCTTCTTAGCTGGATGCTATTTTTCAATGTCAAATACCCTTCATTAGACACATGATAACTAGCATGGACTGTTAAAATGTTATGTTTTAAAATGTTGTGTTTGTATTTTAAAGTTGGGGAAATTTCATTACAATTATACTCATCGAGGATTTACTATCAACATTCTAATTTGTCAAGTAAAAAAAAAAAGAAGAACATCCTCTTTCATGAAATGTACATATTTTTCATGAGTCCCTCTTCGTTTAAGGAATAAATCCTACTAACACAAGTCCCATTACTATCCAGTTTTGTTTTTAAGGGTAAGGTGGTAATTTTAATTTGATCATATGCTCTTCTTCTATATATTTGTGTCAAGTCAAAATAGGATCTTAAAGAGTAACTTGTAAAATTCTGCAACTACATTTAAAACTTAGCATTCCCTCCAGTCCTTGTGCATTGAATGTACATATTATATGTTGTGATCATGCATCTATTTTCTATTTCTTGGGTGTTGCAATTTTGTTCATTTTATTCCTTCCTTGTGTTGTTGTATTTAGGATGAAGTTTCTTGAACCTGGTCAAATTCTTCTTAAGACAGTATATTGACTTAGGGCAGTTGGATTGCATGGAGATATGAATAATTTAGATAGATGCTTCGAAAATATACATTAAATTTCATGTAAAAGTGGTCCGCACTATATTCATAAGCTGGAAATGGAGGTTTTTGAGGATGAGATTGTCGGTGTGGTTTGCCAATGTTGCTTGTGTCTTTGCTCATTTCGTTTTGAGCAGAGATCTAAAAACAAATTAGTATCAATAAAAAAACTATGTGTACCCATATACAGTGGCCTTAGAACCGTCGTATATTTTAAAACTATACAAGGCAGCCTTGCACCTGCCATATATTTTATAAGTATGCAACGGGTAAAGGATAAGTTGGATAAAATTCAAGTTTATACTTAAAAAGCATATGTGACGGGTATAATGCTTATACTTGCAATAGGTGAAGGACAAGTCATATAAAAAGTCAATTACATACGGTGGCCTATGGGTTGTCGTATATATATATCAAACTATACACTATCGCTTCTCCCTGTTACATAAGCCTTTTTTTAAACTACGGTGCCTGTCGCAAATATTTTTTTATGCACTACAGTAGTGTAAAGTATTTTATACCATGTCGAATGAGGACCGTAGATTATATTTTCGTTAAAAGTATATACTTCGAATTTTCTTCGTTTGAATCTCTTTTACCATGGCCATATTTGTAACGGCCAAAAAATTGTCGCATGCCCAAAGTATATGACATGTGCAATGGCTTCTCACTTATATGGCAGCCTCATAGCACTATTTTTCGTAGTGACAAATCTTTATTTTTAATTTGATGCCATGCAGCATATGTTCCTTCAGTTCTTTTCTTGATTACATCCAAATTCCTTCCTCTGTCAAGTCATTCCTTAGGATCTTCATCACTCAGGATATTTCTTAAATCCTTTTTTCCCGATATTGCTGCTGCAGGATCATATTTAAGGCATGAAAAGTGGAAAATGTATTTTCCCATATATGAAAATTAGTAATATTTTTAAAATATAATTTTAGTTTGAAAACTAATGTGAAACATGATAGGATTATAATCACCTACTCATTTAAAATCTTTTATCTTTAAAGCATTCTAATAGATATCAAGGAGCCAAGCAAGCTTTGATTGGAATAACTTTGATGCTATCAAAGGACGAAGATGGATTTCAAGGAATTAAGGTTACTTATAAGAATTTGTATTTTAAATATAAGGATGATGTTTCGAGGCTTAAAAAGTTCTTGAAGGCATTGGTATTGATGCAAATCTTTGAAGAACAACTTGTTGATGACATCAAGATTGAAGAAGCTAAGCTTGAAGAATGGATGCCTAAGTACAAAGATTTGCATTTCAAGTCCAAGCTTGAAGATGGGTTGAAATGGCTTCAAAAAACACACTTTGATGCATTCAAGATGATGTTATATGAACCTAAGGAGGCATAAAAGAATAGTGAAGAAATCAAGCAAACAAGCCAAGGAAAAGCTCAAAGGACAGCAACCGGAGCACCAACTGCTCCACCACCAGCCCCAGTTAGAACTAACGGTTGCAGGACCCAACTTCTGGGCCTATCCATCTCCGACCACAGCACTGATGCCTATCGCCCTTACACAATTGCACCCTTGCTAGTTTTTGTGGTGTTTCATGCTTTCTACTTGTTTTTTAGACTTTATTCTAAGGTTATATGTGTCTATTGACTTAAGGGATGAATTCATAGGGTTGAGCCTTTGGGCTATAAATACTTCTCATTTTGTATTTTTGGAAGAACTCTTATCTACTATGACAAACAACTTTCTGGTTTGAGTGAATGAAATTTCAAAATCAAATTTGATTTTTTTTAGGGTTCTTTAAGATTCCTCTTAGGATTCTTAATCAAGTACACAAGAGGCATTCAATCACTTTGGGTTAAGGTATTGAAGAGTCTTTCAAATTAAGAGGATGGTTGATGTTGCTTGACAACATAGGCCTTCCTTATTGGCATTGAATCTTTTGATGAGTCCTTCTCCTTTGATGTGTTTTTGATGAATTTTATCCTATAACTTGAATTCTAAGTAATCACATCATCATATTTTGGTATCGGAGTTTAGTTTATCATCATAAAATTTGTCTATCTTTATTTACTTTCTTGTTTAGAGTTCAGATCATATTTGTTCTTTGAAAATATATGATCTTATTAAAGTTTGTGTTTTTGTTCTTCTACATCTATCCTAGTTCTTCTCTTGTGATCCTATTTTTTTGTGTAAATTTAGCCTAAGGCCAAAAATAAGGGCTAGTTCAATTTGTTGAGTGCTTGTTCTTCTTCTTCTATCTCTACATCTCTACAAAAGAAAAGAAAATACAAAGAGAGAGAGATCAAAGATCTTGTTGAGAAAATAAAATAATAAGAATAAGAATCTTTGAAAAAGAAGGAATGCAAAAGTGCAAAAAAAGCGAATTCTTATTGTGAGTATCAAGTGTTCAGTAGAGATTGAATTATTAATGTGTTGAAGTTGAATTTTCTATTGATTGTGCTAGTTGAGATCAAAGGGCTTGGAATTATTGAATTACATATCAAAATTGGATCACATTTTCATTGACTTCAAGGTGTTTGATGAATGTTTTTTCAATTTTCTTTGGATTCCAAGTGCTTTATCAATTGTTTTATGTTGGATGACCTACTTCTTTTAAGCTCTTATCTCTTTGGTTCTTGTTCGTTAAGCTTTATTGGCCAGTTGATTGAGTTGTATGGATTACTTGGTATTCTTGTCCAAGTGGTTTGCATTGTTCTAGTGAGTTGTCTGGGAACATAAAAGAGGAGTTAGAGTGGTAAAAGGCCAAAGGGGTGAGCTCATTAGAGTGAGTAAAAGCCAATTGAAAGAGTGATAAAAGAGAGAGGATAGGTTAAATATATATTTTATATAAATATATTATATATATATATATATATATAGAGAGAGAGAGAGAGAGAGAGACTAGAGAAGGCGTCGTTCAAACTAATGGGAGCAATTTCAACTATTCTCACTTTCTCCATCAAATCCTTCAGCTTGGGAAACTGATTCTTCGCTCAGAATTTCAGCACCAAATTTTTGATTCAAAACCCTTGTCGCTCAGAATTTCAGATTCAAACCCCTTGATGCTCCAACTTGTTTCCTTCTAAATTTCAGCACCAAATTTCATTTCGTTTTCTTGGAGAGAAACAGACTTGAGCTCCCTACACCAGATTCAAAACCCTCGAAGCTCCGTCACTTCGTTCTCCCTCATCCTCCTCCTCTCCAAGCACTAAGCTTCCTACACTTCAGCTCATAGATCCGAATTACCTGCTTCATTTTGTAAGCTGATTTCCCATCTCACTTCCCAGCTCACTTCCCATCCAAGTACCTTGTTAAGCTAGTTTATTTTGTTAATTTGTTAATTTGGGAAAGCTTCCCTTCACCATATTTTTTATGTTTATGGGAAATGGCTAATCTGTAGTTTTTGTGCAGTCATCCTCTTGATGTAGCTAATTCTGAATATTTTATATAGACACATGATATGATAATGCACATTCAGTTCTATCTCAGAAGGTAATAGTTTAAACATTCTTTTGAAACCTTGTCTTTGTAGGCATTGATTCAAAATATGAACGAAGAAGCATCCTCATTGCAAATGCTCTTGCCAGCAGTAGCATAGGAGCATAAACCAAGGATTTCTCAAGTGTTTTCCATAATTGAGGAAGCATTTAGTTTTTATAATGCATATGCATAGGAGTGTGGGTTCAGTGCAAGAGCTAACAACAACAAATATAAACTTGGAACTAAAGAAATGGTATGGAAGAAGTTCATTTGCTCTAAGGAAGGAAAGACAAACAAATATTATCAAAAAAAGTTGCAAGGAGATACACAAAGAAGGGTTGAAAGGATTCGTTCTGTGGTTTGAACTGGGTGAAAGCGAAGCTGACACTGGTGAAAAGGCAAACGGATTCAAACTAGATTGTAAGTGAGTTTGTTGAAGAGCATAATCACCCCCTTTCGACTCCCTCAAAAGTACATCTTTTAAGATCTCACAGAAAAGCATCTATTGCAAAGAAAAACCTGAATTTGCAACTTTTAGAGGCAAATGTACCAATGTGTCAACAAATCCGCATTATGGAGATTGAATCTAGTGGTCTTGAAAATATGGGGTGTACAAAAAAAGATTTTCGAAACTTCAGAACATAAATTAATGAAGTGGAAAGTTTGTTTGAGTTTTTTTCAGAGAAGAAAGTGAATGATGATCGATTTTTTTAAGACTATGAGGTCGATGATGAAAATAGGTTGGAGCATTGTTTTTGGGCTGATCCCATTGTGAGGGAATCTTATGAGATGTTTGGAGATGCTGTGGTATTTTACACCACATATAATACAAACAAATATAAGATGATTTATCATGGTCACACCACTCTCTTCGGTTGTGCATTCTTTAGTGATGAGAAGACAGAGTCCTTCATTTGGTTATTCAACAAGTTGTTGCAGGCCACAACAAGAGGAGCACCTATGACAATCAATACTGGCTAGGATCCTGCAATGATGAAGGCCATAGCACAAATCTTCCCTTCGACAGTTCACAGGTACCATATATGGCATATCATGATGAAGTTTTCAGAAAAATTAGATTCAATTCTTTACCGTGACAACTATGAGCGCATGAGAAGCATAGTTTTTAATAGTGAGAATGCAGAAGAGTTTGAAGCACGGTGGGGTGATTTGATGAAGGAAATTGGTCTTGGAAATAATGAATGGTTGGCTGGCTTATACGAGATCCATCACAAATGGATTCCTGCCTATGTGAATCAGTTTTTTAGTGCTGGAATGAGCAATAGTCGACGTGCTGAGAGTGCACATGCATTTTTCAAGAAGTATATCGACAAAAGGAATACTTTAACAAGGTTTGTCTCTCGATTTAATAGAGCCCTTAAACACCAGAGACACGGGGTTGACTGCAGATCATGTTGATGATAATGAAAAACCAAAGTTGAAAACATCTTATCTCATGGAAAAACAAATGAAAGAAATTTACACGAAACGAAAATTTCAAGATTTTCAAGGGGAGATATTTGAAATTGGGCCCTACAACCTCAATTGCACATTTTAGGATGCTGACATTTCCATTTACACTGTCAAGAGGGTTGAGGATGATTATTCAAGTAGAACTAGAGTGATTCTTCACAATAAAAAAACAGACCTTATATCTTGTAGCCGTAAGAAGCTTGAATTTGAAGAGTTGAATTGTATGCATATGATGGTATATTTTCAAAAGAAAGAGTTATTTTATTTACCTACTTAATACATCTTGAAGAGGTGGACAAAAAGTGCAAGAATTGGACATGGACATTCTCAAGCTGAAGGAGGGCATATGATGACACAACATGCACATTTGTCTCATTATACCTCAAGAGTAGTTGAAATGGCACATATAAATAATGTAGCCTATGAACTTGCCTTGAATGACTTGAAGGTGCTCACGGAAAAGTTAGAAAAGATAAAGAAGATGGATATGTCAAAGAATGTCTATCAAACAGCTGAGAAGCAATCAGTGAGTATTTGCAATCTTGTACTAGTAAAAGCTAAAGGATGTGGAAAAAGATTTAAATCAGGAAAAGAGAAGGCAACTACAAAGATGTGACTATTTCGAGGATGCGGATTGCATGGGCAATCACATGACAAAAGAAATTGTCCAAAATTGAATGAAAGTAATATTGTTATTGATTTTATTTGTTTGCCTGAAGTTTAATCGTCCTAAAATATATATATTTTACTAGATCTACCATAGATGACAAGGAATTCAGTTCCGAGTCGTCTGATGAAGAGGAACTGGATTGGTAAGTAGGTCTTGGCTCAGATAGTCCTTGTTGAATTCTCTTTTGATATATCTAATAGTTTTACCTTTACACACAAGTATTTCATTTGTTTGGCCTAAATCAGGATCAAGCATCATTGGGTTATCAAAGAAGTTCTCTCTAACATAAGTAAAAAGTCTCGGAAAGCATTCTTTATGGTATAGTTCATGACTTTTCTTTGTGTTGGAATAACTTCTGTCTTTCGTACATGCATTATGTCTTATTTTGATTGTTTCTATGCATATGCAGGCTTCCATCTTGGTGTGGGAAGAGTTCCATCTTGTTTCTTCCAAGAAATTACTTTATGGAGTGTACGTTCAGCTCCTGATAAGTAGAAGTCAAAGACCTGCTTTTGGCGCTAGAACTCCTAATGTTGCATGATACATTTGTAGTTCAACTGCCAACTATTTTCCAAATTATTTCTTTGACTGGAGGTGTAACACTACAAGGACGATAACTATTCATAGCTGATGGTTCATTTCATTTTGTTGATGAAAGTTCCTTCTATAAACAGGACGATGTTTATGCAGTTTCAATGTTTTGTCCTCATAAATTTGTCATTCCTTCTTATGGTGGTTTTTTGTTCCTGATTTGTGCAGTTTCAATGATTTTGTGCAGCTTCCCTGATTTGTGCAATTTTAATGTTTGTGCAGTTTCAATGATTTTGTGCAGTTTCAATGTTTATGCAGTTTCAATGATTTTGTGCAGTTTCAATAAATTTGTGCAGTTTCAATGATTTTTGAATAGGAAAACCAGCAATAACATAAGAAGGAATGACATGCAGCAGGAGAAATGAATTCTGAAACATTTCTGATAATTTTACATCTAGAATGGTCGCTTTTTAATGGTTCCAGACTTAATAATGGGGTGAAGATGTCAATAATAATTGAGAGAAAGACCTACTTAACCAAATTTCCATTTAACCAAAATTTCAATCAATCAAATTGTAGTTATCAAAGGTTACCATAACAATCATATACATAGTGCATAAAAACAGTTACATTCGATTGTAGTTTC